>SNQJ01S0059294.1:40698-83316 GCA_010110895.2 Picea sitchensis | reverse complement strand
GGTCTTTCTAAATGATTCAATGAAACATACTTGATTTTCCCCGATCTAGTGAATGAGGGTTTACTACATGAGATTCCTCTAGTTAGGATCGATTCTCCATGTTGTAATATGTATGATCAGACTGCGTCTCACAAATGGAGTTGAAGGATACTTAGATGTCCGAAAATTTTATAATTTCATGACTGTCATAACCTACTACAAATCTCAATTTCGTGACTGTCTTAACCTAATTGTTTGACATATTTTTCATATATTTTTATAATTTCCTCTTTGCCGATATCTTTTTCATATCTTTTATAATTTCCTCTTTGCTGATATTTTTCTGATAGCTTTTCAGAACGGTATCCGTTATCATTTCTCTCAGATTTTTTCAAAAATGTTTGATCCATAACGTTGAACAGTTTTATGCTCGGAAATGGCAAGGTAGGCATAATTTGTTGTAACCTACTACAAAAGATCTTTATTTTTGGTATTTTTTTTTCATATCGTCTTATCATTCTAATATCTTAGGATTTATATAGTTTCCTCTCTGATGTTCTCCATATCCTATTATGATATTCTTAGAACTTTTAGGAACAATATCAGAGCGTCCGTCAAATCGTTGATGGCTCCTTAGACCTTCTTTGAGAATTATAGATTGGTTCACTGAATTAAAACTTACAGTCCTTACTCTCTTCACAATTTCATTAAACATTAAGAAGAGTTTCCATTTCACCTTATCTGATAAGGTTTATCACTTGATCTCCTCACAATTCCTTTAAACATTAAGAAGATTTTCCATTTGACTTTGTTTGATAAGGTTTTGTGTTTTTTTTTAGTTTTTTTAAAAAGTCATTGTTCAGCCTTTCATTCATTGTCTTCAGCAGTTTTTCATTCGTTCAATTCAATTATTTTAATCATAGATGATTTTAGAGATTGAATTTAGTCAATATTTTCATGATTTTTCGAAAAAAAAGATTTGACAATTTTAATTTTTTTTTTAAATTATTGATCCAAATTGAATAAAATAAAATTGTTTTAATTTAAAATGTCAAAATTTTATAGAAATTGTATACAATCCCTAGAAATTTGAATTAGTAAGATTAACCAATATTTCTACATTTTAATATAATTTTTTTATCTTTAATATAAATGTAATGTAATTTTGAGAACTTTGAAAACAAGTAAACCTGGACCATAGTAATTTATTTGTTACTTTTGTTTTTCCTCTATTGTTTTTAGTTTTGGCTTTATTCATATTTCTTTCTTAAATAATAATTTTTTTGTTTTTTTTTCTCCTTTGTTTGTTATTTGCTCAAATTTTTTATTTTAATTTGTTTCAATGCATAATTCATAATTGATTGTCATTCTATCAAATTTAAATTTATGTGGGTTGTCCATTATAAAAAATTAGTCTCATAAAATATATTTGGTAAATTTTCTATAATGTTTTAGGTTATTTCTATTTTTAATATTTTGAAATTTTATTTTTATTATTATAAATATTTATTATTTTTATTAATTTTTCAAATTTTTCAAAGAACCAAAAAAAAAAAATTGACAAAAAAAATTATTAGTAGTTTTTACATGATTGCTTCTCCTCGAATTCTGTTTTAAGTGCTTTTAAAAACAAATCTAAGACTTTGAAGGTATATTATTTTGTTGATGTTTATATAAAGGTATTTTTCAATATTTTAAAAACACAAAAATAATATTTTGAGAAATAAGATACACGTGTGAAGATGATATTTGTTATAATTTTAAAATTTGAATTAATATTTAATAATGGTTCATTACTCTCTTAAATATTATTACTTGTGATCATTTTACCTTTAACAAGGAATTCTTTAATTACTAAATAAATTTTTTAAGAAGAATTTATAGTTTATGAGTGGGATATGGATGTCATTAGAAGGTTTTGTGTACCAAGGATGGGTGGCGAGCACTTGAGCATTATTTATGAATGAAAATATGGGCTTTATGACCTAAATGAAGCCTCCAAATCTCATGGGCCATGGCAAATCCCTTGAAGCACCAAATACGACTTCTAAAGGGGATCTTTGCGCTCTTAATGAGATTTGAGTGCAATTAGAAGTTTTACACTCAAATCACTAATCTTGGGGCTTTTACCATGATCAAGGGAGAAAATCAAAGGCCATGGCCCCATACATGAATATTCTAGGGCTCTTGAACATTAATGAGACCTAAAACTACCGCATAGTCCATCTTAAGGGGATATTTGGCCTCCCATGATGATATGTGAATACTTAAAAGGCTTCCCAAACTAGGTATAGATCTCATGAACTTGAGCATGGTTGAGGGAGGAAAATGAGGAATTTAGGCCCTAAATTATATTTCTATTTCCATAAAAGGCCTTACACCACCACATACGAATATTGGGGCCATTAGAAAGTTTTTTCACTCTAAGTATGGGCCTTGACCATTGTTCAAGTAGGGGTTGTAGGCCATAAAAATAAGTTCTAGAAACCATGGGATATGAGAAAGGACTTAAAGCACCACACAAGATCTGTAGAAGCTATCTTAAACTTATAGGTGGTGTATGGGCACCATTAGGAGGTTTCATGCACCAAGGATGTGCCTTAGAAATTTAACCATGTTCTTGAGAGGAAAATAAGGGATTTTGACTTAAATTAGTATTTTAGGGCTAAAGGACCATGAACAAGGCCTAAAACCACCAAAAAATACCTCTATTGGAGATCTTTTCATGGTATATGTTTGTATTAGAAGGTTTTGTGCACCAAGGATGGGTCTCATGACCTTGACCATGGTCAATGGAGGAAACTAAGGGATTAATACCCTAAATGAATTTTATTGGTTTAATTATCCATGAAAAAGGGTACAAAGAAACATATAGGATATTTAAAGGGGACAGACAACCTTAGAGTGGGATATGGATGCCATTAAGAATTTTCTCATAATAGGGACCAATCTTAATATTTTGAAAATGGATCGAGGAAACAAATAAGGGCCATAGGACCTAAATGATGCTTCTATGATTCATAGGGAATAATCATTCTTGAAAAAAGAAAACAAGACCTTTAGAGAATATCATTAGTCTCTAAGTAGAATTTTGGTACCGTTACCAGGATTTGTGGACTTGAGATGGGTATCATGGTATTCATCATGCTTATGGGAGGATAGTAAGGGATTTAGGACCTAAATGAAACTTACATGACTCATGGGTGATGTAAGAGGAACTAAACCATCACTTAGAACCTTTTGATGGGATACATAGCCTCTGAGTGAGATGTATGTGCCCTTAATAGAATTTTCACATGAGGCATTGATAATAGTGAAGGGAGGAAAACAAGGAAAATTCAATAGGATAAATTTTGACATTGGGCCAATTTTCCATTTTTCCCAAAAAAAGATTTGTCAATTTCCATTTTTTCTAAAAATGATCACCATTCTATAAAATTATTTTATTCTAAAAATCACTAAAAAATTCTAGTGACTATAAAATCCAATTAGAGATTTGAACATTTTTGTAGAAATATCACCAAACATCTTATAGTTAGCCTTTGGAGAATTAGAATATTCACTAAGGTGTATATACTTTAAGTTAAACATGTATCCTTAATTTTCTCTCTTGAGGAAATTAGGGGATTTACAACCTAAATTAATATTATAGGGCTCATGGGCCATGAATAGGGCCTTCAACCACCACACAAGTCTTATAGAGTGTTATGTACCTTATATATAAAAACTCTATCACATACAAGATATACAACAATAAGATAGAAATTCTCCACACTTTATTAAAATCAAAACCCTTAAGGTAGGGAAACACCTTACAATGAGACTTTTATGGAAGGAATCCACTCCTATTCACTTGCATATTAAGGTTGGGTGAGCTCTTAGTTACCTAAGCTCCAAATACAATTAAATCCACACCTCTCATAAGGAGCACTCCATCCTTATTTATAAACAACAAGAGAAACCTAATCATAACAACCTCCTAACTACCCAATGGACCTTCTTTAATGAGGCCCCATTACACTTATTCAATACTAACCACCATAGTTAGCCTTATTTAATAATAAAAAGAATAGTGGATCTATTCCACCTTACATGAATTTCCTCCACTATTATTACTCTAGTATGGGCCCTTTGGTCCCCCATTACAACCGTATGGTGGATCCCAACATTCCACCACCCTTAGAAAATCATTTCCTTCAATTCTTCTTGTGAGGAAATACAACCATAAACAAGGGTCTCATGGATGAGTGTTGACCATAATGACAAAATAAGTCAAAGAACCATTGTCCCGTGTAGAAGTGCTAGACACCAGTAGTCCAATAAGATCCACCTTAAACCTAGGTCCCATGTATGACTATTGACCACAATCTTGAAGTATAATATGTGTAATGTTCCCAATATCAACACCATGAACATATTCACTTTGATACCGCTTTGCAATGTACCTAAATCGACAAGAATAAATTTATTCCTTGTTGTTTCTCTATGTTTAAATCTGTCACATACCCTGAACAAAAAACCAAAAATGATTTGCTTGGATACTGATTTGTAATGTACCCATTGCTTGGGTACTTCAAAATTCACCTTCTTGGACTGATTTTGAATTTATGTTCTGGGGTAAAATCATGAATATGGGTAACACTTTCATGACAATTGGGTCTCCAAAATTCCTAGAGGAAATTTTTCGACTGAAAAAATGTTGTCAGGAATTTTTTCGGCCGAAAATTGGCATGTCAAATTTAACGACGCCCTCAAAATTCATGTACAATGTTTTTCGGATGAATTATTTTCCCGTGGTAAACATATTTCGGCCGAAACATTTCTTTTTAACGAATTCCATTAAAAACTAGGTTTCGGCCGAAAGAATATTTCGGCCGAAAACCTGAAAATGAGACTGTTTGCAGGAAATTACAAATTCTCTCCATCTTACTTCATCTTTAGAGGTAGAAGACTCCTACAAATACTCAGAATTTAGTTTCAGAATTGATACCAACATTTTAAAAATTGAATCTACTTTCATTGGGTATAATTTGTTTTCATTTTCATTGTTTTTATCTAATTTTATTTAATTTTATAAAAAAATCACTGCATAATATTTTTAGGTGAGATTATGATTCGGTGAAATGAAAAATCCATATCTCTAAAAATACACAGTGGAAAATTATGGAAAATTTATATTCATAATCCTTAAACTGTTCTCTTCCAAAGGGTATTTTTAGATTTTACTTTTAAGTAAAAATTAAGATAGATACATGGTGGAGGAAAACATCTGTTTAAAATCTATAACGTTTTTAGATTGGTCAACTTAAAAAAATTCTAGAAATTATAATATTCATCTGTTAGATTCAAAACTATAGTCATCAAAAAATAGAGTCTCTGTAGATTGTTGCAGTATATTTCATTTGGAAAAACAAAAGTTTAATAATTGATACATTGTTGTGGGAAAAAATAACTCATTATCTTTCCCTTCATTTTAAGGAACATACTGTCAAACAATTTCCAAATTGACATATCAAATCTCAATAAAAAAAAATTTGAAAAATAGTCAGTAGAAAGATAACAAAATTCTTCACAAGTTTTGTTTTTACAGTAAAGTAAAATTCTAAATAAAAAAATACTTTTGTTTACCGGAAGTTGAAGAACCTGTTAAAATAAAAAAGCAATTGTCATAAAACAAACAAAAGTGTTACCCATCTTCATGATTTTACCCTCCGTTATTTTAATTAAGGAAATGTGAAACCAACACATGTAATAATCAAGAAACATGTTAAACAATAAAAGAAATGAATAATATCCCATGCACATCATTAACAACAAGCATCCACATTATAAACACATATTTTAGAGAGAATAATATGTAGCGAAATATATATTACATAGAAAACACAAAGAGCACTTATAATTAATTAAACCATTCAACAAATGGTTGTAGATGCCGAATGTTCCACCCAATGATATACATTGATGTTCCAAATATCAACAAAAGGTCACCCCCAATCTAGGGCTATGAATCCATGAGGACAATACCTAGGATGACTCTAACACATATAACAATTAGCTACCAATCTCTCATGGTTTTCCCAACCACAAAAAAATCTCAGTTTACCAGCTCTTTTCCCCTTCAGCCTGCACAGACATAAGAATTGAACCTCTTTATCTACAATGAATTCCCCAATATATTCCATTTATTTTCCAAGTCTCCAGTGCTACTGGTCAGGAATATCAATGTTGGAAACTCCAAGGATTCTCATTTGTGGATAGTTCTCTCAAAACTACCATCATTCTCATGCACATAGGAAGCCATTCCTTTTTGGAATAATTAATAATCCTTTACAACCATACAACAATGTATCTCTATATCCATCCATTCGTTCCCATGCCATGCCCAATACATGAATGAGAAAGAGTGAATGAGGAACCCAATGATTGAGCCAAGATGATGAAAAAAACCTAAACAACCCAAATAGGGGTTTATAGAATTACATGAATTAACGAACCACACGAACTCCCTAAAAATCTCGCGTAACCACTTTTACCAACTAAAGCCAATATGGGTGAATAAAATAATAATAAAAATACTTAGCCCCTTTATCCCCCCTATCTCTGCCCTTTTTCGTCTAGAAGCCAATGATGTATTTTATTAATATATTCAAATAACTATGTTGTATAGATACATATCTCATCCCTTGGCCATATTAATCACTATAGTATCTCCGACATAGAACATACCCACTACCCAACCTAAGTCACATTTACATAAATACATTATAATTTATAGGGATTCAAACTGGAGATGTTACAACCCCGTCCCCTTATTTTTTCACTATCCTTAGTGCACAACACCATACTAATGTTCTTAATATTACAAATATAATCTCTCTGGCCTTTAAGCCACACATTAATTCCATCCAACTCTTATATACATAGATGCTCCAACCTAAAAACATGCATACATAGGCAGTCTGACCCAAAACATGCATAATGATCTCACAATTTATATTTTTGGTAGCAGTTCCAACCAAAAAGCTCTCATCCCCCATAAGCCTGCATAAAACAAGGAATTGTACCCCCTTATTTTCCCTGCAATCCCTTAGGATGTACCACTTCTCTTCACGTTTCCCATGCACTTGGCTAGGAAGTCTCAGAGTTGTGGCTCCAGGAACCCTAGCTGTAACAAGTCCGCTGGAATTTATTTATTCCATGCCTTTATCCTTGAGCTTGATTTCCTTTCGGTGCTCCTCTTCCCAAGCTTCCAACTTCAATAGACAACATCTCATCTATATTACACACATACAATCATCATGATATATCATCATAATATTTTCACTCATTAAATGTCAAATTTGTTTTATAGGGAATTTTTGTTTTCCCAATATGAGATTCCTTCCATTAATTTTTTCTCTTGTATAAACATACATGGGTATTCCTTATGGTCTTACACAATTTCCATATCCAAGACCATTCTTCCTACAATTTTCTCAACCTTCACTCAACCAAACAAATTGTTAGCATATCATAACAATTTTTAATTATTATTTCTTGAATATATTTTATATATGAAAATAAAATTTCTAGGCATGAGGTTTCTACTAATTATGTTTGTCTCTTGCAGTTGTAGATATCAACCTTTTTTATGGGTTTACATCCTTTCCATATCCAAGTCCACTCTATTTGCAATTTTCTCAACCTTCACTCAACCCAACAAACTGTCAGTACTCATGCACATTATCATTCTATCTTTGTAACAATTTCGACAACTCAAAAAGTGATCTCAAAATTGTAACAGACTAACAATTCAATCACCTTTAGCTAATTTTCATATTAAATATAATTCATCTATCATTCATTCTGCATTTTCAGCACCACATGCTTTTCATAATGCAACAATTAATTACCAATAAAATAAGAATTGATGTGCCAATACCCATGGCCACATCTACACAATCCATCCCTACATTAAATCCATAATACCAAATAACTATTTCATGCATTTCATCACGGTGAGTTGGAAGTTCTAGCTAACTCCTAAACACATCATCCAAAATCTTCCCAATTACTTGCTCGACTATTTGGATACCTTCCTCTTCAACCTATACACAACAATAGGAACATAATTCCTAAGTTCTCTTTGGTGTCGACAAAGAGGTTGTAGTACAAACATCAATTATATAGGGGAAATCATTGAGCACTCACATAGCGCTATATCCCTTCCGTATCCAACCATATAATGGTCTCACACACGACTAACTCTATGGGAATTCTTTTCTATAGAAAGAGTATGTCTCCTGACTTGACTTGGTTATGATCTCATAACCAATCATAACATAATACACAATTAAATTTTACCTAAATGCATTCTAGCCTCAACAATATTTATATACTCTAGGCCTTCAACCATTACAAATCAATTTAAATATTGAAATTTAACTAAGGGAATTCTTACCTCAATTCCATTCAACATTTATGCATGAGAAGAAACCAAATGCATACCTACATGACTGTTGTCAACCTACTTGTTGCTACCTGATTAACAAGTATTTGTAGAAACTCGTAGGCTTCCTCCACCATCCTTTTGAATAAAAATATTTCCATCCTCCTTTTTCTTCACATGGATGGAATCCATATGTAGAGAAAACAGCATCCACATCTTCAACCATGCTATATCATTTTCCCTCAATACATAATCCATGATTATGTAACTAATTTAACCTGCAACTTTCTTGTTGCAATATCTAATAACTCCTGAAATGTTCTCAACTTCATGAGTTAGTAATAATCACATCATTTCAACTATTAGAATAATCATTTCTATGCAATATAATATATGCATGCATTCACCAAAATGTATTCAATAATTCTTTTAAGCATACAAAACTCTATCTCAACATGCGTGCGTGCAACTCTACCAATTGCACACTTTTATAACCTTTTCATGCATACCTATTCAATGCACCTCTTCACTGATTTCATAAATTCCTTTTCTAAGTCATGCATCCTACCATGGTGAATTGGAAGGACTGTACAATGCCTTGACATATCATCCACACACTTCCTATTTCTTGCTCAATCATTTGGATGCCTTCCTTTTCAACCCAAACACAACACTGAGAATATAATTCTTTGGTGCTCTTTAGTTTTGGAAAAAAGGTTGTAGTCCAAACATCAATTATAACAAGAAGATTATAGGATAATTTTGTGGCACCATATCCTTTCCATATCCAACCATGTCATGGAATTACACATGAATAGCTTCATTTATATTAATTTCTATAACATGTTTATACCCCCTTATTTGTTTTGGTTATTAACTCATAAAAAACAAATTCCTAACATGCTATTATGCCATATGAATTCATTCTAAAGTGAAATAACTTTTATAAATATCAAAGACCTCCAACCTTTACCATACTGAATGGTAAATCATTCCAATGAATGCATTCAAAAAACATAATAATATCACTTTAAATGTTAAATTTTGGCTAAGGAAAATTATTACCTAAGTTCTCTTCAACAATTATGCATCATAATACATCAAATTCATACCTACATAGTTGTCATTTAATTGGTTTGATGTTATTTGAGTAGATGGTATTAGTAGGAGCTACGATGCCTCCTTCACCAACCTCTTATTTGACATTTCATATTCTTGTTGTTTGCTTCATATGGATGGCTTCCATATGCAACACCATCAATACTTTCAGCCATACAATAACTTCCTCTTTCCCGGCACAACAACGATCATTAACAACTTTAATCTTCATATATATATATAACAATAGACTAATTCTACTCTACAACATGTTATATGTACTCTCAAACACTCTCACATGCACTAATGCATATCTATATGCACTAAGAATGCATCCTTAACATGCCCATGAGTGCTTATTCTCTTCAACTTCTTCTGTGATATATGGTTTTCCAATGTCCATATCACAATTGTTTCTATAAAAAATTTCATCACTTCTTTTATCATGTATAGCTTACTTTGTTGTTCATGGAAGTCCTCAATTCTACTAGTTTCTTGTCGTCCTTCCTTACTGATGCAATAAACCCCAATTATCTTTTAATCCAATCGACGATACCTTTTCCATTATCCCAAGATGTTCAAGGACTTTAATCAATCCTAGAGCCCTTCTTCCACTTATGGAATACCCGTCATTGAAGTATGATTACATATTTTTAGAATAACTCTGTAGATAATGCATTTCCTTATGTATCTATTTCACTCTTTAGGGTGCAAGAGTCTTCATTATTTCACCCTTTAACTTCTTATACTTGTACCATGCTTCCACTAAACTACTCTGATAAAAACAAATGGAGGTACTACTCTAGAAATGTATAACTGATTCATGTAGATGATGCACCTTATCTCCATGTATACACTATGTCTCTTTTGGTAATAAGATTAGCTTTCTGAATTCTTAATTTACATGGTTGAACCTAGTTCATATCTTAACACTCTTAATTTTTGTCCTTTTTCTCCTCTTGTGATGAAGCCTTGACATGAAATCTTTCCTTGAGTGTCTACTAATCCTTAATATTAAGTCCAACTCTTTCACCTACTATATAAACCATCTTTCCATCTTTCATGTTTGTAGCTTCATGCATATCCATTGCTCATGCATTATCATGAATTGTAGATGGGATTTATTACCTAACATATACATTCGATATGCATTGTTATCAACTAGACATATTTCTCCAAAATAAAAAATTTCATTGGAAGACTTCCCTTGCATCAACTCTATTCTAACTGGAACATTTTCCCTTTAAGTGCACCATAAATCCCCCTCTGATTTCCCATGAGTTATGATACTCCTTTTACAGTTTAGGGCGCATATATGGATTATTATATATAATATATTTCCAATGAATATTAATGTTCCTCAATCTGATCTCTGGGATGAAAGTTGTGGCTTCTTGAAAAATCCACTTTCACTTCATTTGTGTGTTTTCTCCACTGGTGCAATTTTACTAGAAGTTCAACTTCTATCAACTGTATAATAAAATACATAAAGAACCAATTTTTTTTTTTATCACGAACTGATAATACTCATAATGAGGAACATAAAACAACCTTCAAATTCTCCATTTGTCACTCCAGTATAACAATTTGGAATCTGCAACTTTGTCCCTTTTGCAATTTTCTTTTTTTGAAAATGTAGGACAATCTTGTTGATGTGGCATCATTGGATGGCATGGAATTGATTTGTCACTAATATGGAAGTGAAGTGGATCTCACATGTCTTCAATCACCAGGGAATGCTTCCCCCTCTCCTCGCTCTATGTGCCTTTGGTCTTGTCCAGTTTTCATATTTCGACCACCGAGCCACTAGGGAACTGGTCACCAAGGAAATTCTTCCCCTTCCTCTCTTTTATGTATTCTTCCAATATGGTATGATAAGTGGAATTTAATCATTGGGCCATCGAGATATTCTCCCCCTCTCTCTCTCTTATCTATGACTCTAGTCTAGTCCATCGAACCACTGGGCCACCAAGAATTGTTTTTCCACAATGAAAATTCTCTATGACTGCGGCCTAGTCCACTATACCACTAGGTACCCCACAGAATCTTCCATCCAACTCCCACCCTTTGACTTTGATCCAGTCGAAATTCCCACTAGGAATGTGTTTTCCTTGTGGAACTCCCATTTTCCTCTAGGATAGGCCACCAACCATCGAGTAGAATGCCTTCCTCCACCCCTTTGACACCTATCCACCAAGAATCAATGAGAACACCTTTTTATCCCTCCTATGACCAACAATCAACTGACAATTGGGCCATTGATGAGAATACCCACCTTCTCCCTTCGCTCCCAAGTGATTTTTAGTTCAGTGAATGATCTTTTCTCATGGGGTCCTGATCTCTACTCTACTCTTCCAATGACATGTGGTGGTGAGCTGACCTATCATAGGGTGACAACTGACATATATAGAGGAGTATTGGGCACCAATTGAGCATATTGATGGGGCATTGAGGTGGTATCCAAAAGATACATTACACACAATGTCTATAGGGTTCCATGGCTCTTATTCCTTTGTTGAGCTCCACTTTTGCCATGTTTTACGTTGTACAAAAACATTCATTATTACACATTTTCCCGCATTGTGTTGTTAACACACACCATAAACCTTAATTAAATGTCATCATTCGTCATTTTATCTAGTGTGGTTAATACATCATCTTTTCTATCTTTTTAATGGTTAAGAGATGATTATATCATGATTTACTTATGACGGTTTGTGAAGTGTGATTCTTGTACTAGCATGATCAACATTCTTGTACCATTACTGCAGTTTAACATTCCCTCTCAACACTCTCATTCTGGTACCAATCATTGTTTAGCATATTCGCGTGCTTTGTCACAAAAATATGAAACATGGGTTTTCTCTGTAATTTAACGAATCACTACAGAAATAATCCATTGAAGATCAATATCTAACTCGATAGACATGATCTTGTGATCTAGTGTTAAGCTACATCTTGTAGTGTGATTTTTCATTTGAGCTTGTCTTACTTGCATTCATTACATTTTAAATTGTGGTTTGTTGGCATTAGGATAGACTAGACTCCAATCCTGCACATATTGTGCCCGCACCTCTAAGTCTACGACTCCCTTGTCGATAATTTAATGTTGGAATTAATAGTGCATATATTTAGCCAAAAAAATTTGGCACCATTTCGAGGGAGGTGCTAAAGGGATTAGGGTATATGTAGGTTTCTTTTAAATTACACATCTTGGGGGATGAGAAACAATAAGACGAGAGGTAAGAACTTGCATGAACACTATTGTGAGTTTCCCCAAAACCTTGACTGTTACTTTCTCACAAGTGTGTTTACTTTCCTGTAGGTGTGTTTATTTTCCTTGAAGTGTGATTTCCTTTTTTTCAAGAGTGTTTCTTTTATGGAAGTTTGATTTCTTTCTTGCAAGTGAGTTTCTTTTCATGCAAGTGTGGTGTGTTTTTCAATTATGTAATTAGGTTAATTTCATTCATTCTAAATTTCATTTTTTCTTCTAATTATTCCTTTTGGGTGTTGTAAGAATCCATATACACTACTCCATGTGCAAGACAGGGATTAGAAACCAACAAAGAAGTATTCAAGAATGATCGAGAGTTCGTTGAGAAAAGGAGGAATTTTTACTCCAAAAACTTTCTCAAATCCTAACAGTAGCTAGCATCTCTGCATCTCGGGAAGAGAAAATATTGAGAGCAATCAAGAACATACCTGAACTCCAGGAAGTGATAGAAAACCAAAAGATCCATGAGCCATATATAGAATCTTCCCCTGATCATCCTCGCTAATTTACAGAGGAGATTAGAAAACCATGGACTACATCTAATGGAGAACACACAGTAGAACCCGAGACCAAAGAATTCCTACCATGCCCATTGTCAGATCCTTTATGCATTCAAGAAGTTGATCAAGAAGATCTATATGGAATTATAGGGGAGGACATACAAAGTGGTCCAAATGAATAAGTGAACTAAGGATATCATGATTATATTGAACATTGGTTCCAGACAACCATTGGATTGAAATTTCACTCTTTTCTTCAACAACTCTTCGTATCATATCATTCAAAAAAATTGGTTTCTCATCTTCTGGTATTTATTAAAGTATATTGTTCAAACCTGAATGTGAGTATATTTGTAATCTTGTTATGCACATGGTTGCATTGGAAATACACGTATACTTGAAAATGGTTCCTTTTTTTATGTAAGGTAGGATAGAGAATAGGTGAATAAATGTTGCATATAGTTTGGTGTGACATTGTTTTAACAATGTTTTTAGTTGATAGTTATTTTTCAAAGTTTTATAAATAAATGAGGCTCTGATGATTTGTTGGAGTTTTGCAGGTATCCTCTTTTTGGTTGGATTGGGAGAACATCATCATGACTTATTCAGGGAATTAATTTCATTTCTTTTGGTTCTGTTGTTTCATTAAAACTATCCTTTATTCTAATCCCTTATTACCTAAAACATTTTTGGAACGGTTGAATCTCTTTTTTCTACTACTTCCTTAAAATTTGTTTTTATTTTAAGACCGTTCTCTGACCTTTATTAGTTTTTATATACTATTTTTATGAATTGTTTTCCTTGAAGAAATTTGTAGTTTAGGAAATTATTAATAATGCAAAACTGAAAATAAAGGAGTTCAATTATCAAACCCAAGACTTCTTGACATAACAAATCGTTTTCAGTTCTTTTAGATATTTATTTTCCCTTCTTTATAACAAAATTTCATATCATTTATTATAGCAGTAACTCATATCCATGTCTTTGATTATACTATGGAATTACATAATGTTAAAATTCCATATTATGAGACCCATAGGAAGCTAGTACAACTTGATCTAATCTCAAAGTTTGTCAGTAGAGCATATTTATTAAATAGTAGCAGGAGAGTGCATGATGTTTCTACCCATGGGAACACTACTATAATTCTATGTGAAGAAGATGACCTTAGGGACTAGAGGTACTTTAATTTATTTTATAATGGCCCCATCCACCACACTTTAAGTAAATTTAACCATTATATGTCTTTTGATTGATCTAAATACACAAGTCTATTTTTCATGCAAACAATCTTTTATGGGAAATCTGTAGAATATCTTCCAACATAATACCATCTCATCCTGTAAAAATGTTTTCAGATCTTCTCCTCCATTCACCCATGAAAAATCAACCTATGAAATTTTATATTAAGGGTTAATTTTGGGACAAGAGACTCTAATGGAAAATGGGTGTAAGAGGCTAACCCGTCGGGATACTAAATAGGTCTTCTGGAAGAGGGTACTGGCCTATGGTATGACTAGGAAAACCCATCAGGGTATTGAACAAACTCATGGGAAATGGGGCATTCTGTCTGGGGAGGATATTTCTTAGATGTCAAAATTACCCCATCGGTGTATTGAACAGGTTTCCTAGCAATGGGTTCTGATTTTGATATGCCTAATCTATATTTGTTTGTATAAACAATATACTTGTGTAAATCATTAAGAAGAAGCATGCAGGGTTGAACTAAATGCTAAAGAAAATCCATTTATTCTCCATTTGAGAATAACCCTAAGTTGACCTTAAGACCCTATCATCCAATTCATACTATATCTAAGATGTAATATCTTAAGAGTGGGACCATGATCTTAGAAGCCTAATATATTGAAGTGTGAAATTTATCTTTATTACTTGAATGAATGTAAATCTTTTCAGAGTGAAAACGGTTGACTAGTTTCCTATAGGGTTTTCATTTGTTGAGACTCCTAATATTATTTTATCTTCCTTCCTAAAGGAGAAGAACAAAATCCCCACTCTAATTTATATAGGGCTCTCTAAACATAAGTGTTGCTAATATTTTGATGAATTTTGTTTAATCAGGGAAATAGAAATATTTGCTATAGAGCGAAAAGCTAATTACTCGGTTGTGTGGGTTATGCTTGAATTATGTCAATTAGTCATAGAAGGGAAATATTCATAAGTGATCTTGAAAATTTTTCAAATATATAAATTGTCAAACATGTATTAAATTGTACTTCATGTTATGATTATTTTATTGTATGATCTTATGATTTGCTCTCTATGTGGTCAAGCTTAGAAATCATGGAATTTGTGCCCACAATTCATTAACAACTCTTAGATTTCTATTCTTAGCAAATCTCGGATTGGTATTAACAAAAGTTAGTAGGATTTATTTTCTTATAGCTGCATGCCACTCAGTCTTAAGAATTTTTCATGGGGACATGCAAACTCTTGGGTTTGGGGAGATCTTTGTTACCCATGATTTTGGTCATCTTGATGGTGTATTGGCAATGGTGTAATCAAGCTCCTAACAAAGAACTTCCTGAGAAAAGTGGCATTCATATCCTTCCAGAAAAAATATTTTTAAAGAGAGTTCCTGAGCTGTATAGCCTAGAGATGCGAGAAATGACATTCTGCATTACCACTGCTCGACTAAGTCGCGAACTTCTCACATTGTGCTCTACACCTAGGGTGCGAACTTGTTCTCAAGCTTGGAAAAGGAAGAAGTCTAGAGGGTTCTAGAAGGGAATCTTCTAGAATGGAGTTTGTTAGTAAATATGTAACGGAATAGCGAATGGCATGAATATTGTATAGAGGATTGTTAGCATATTTATAGGCTGATCTATGCTTAATACATTTATTAAGCCGTCACCGGTTGTGGATTGTGTGGTGATGGCCAGGTACAACATCAATGAATATGGGTACAACAATAATCGGAGGAGAAGAGTCGATAGCGTTAGTTCCATTCAAATTTCGAAAGAGCGAGTAGTTAGATCACGAGATGAAGACAAGGCAATGCACTAAAGAGGTGAAATCAGTTGTTAGATCCAAGCGTAAGACCCGACCATTGTCGGATAAAGGATAACTTGCACGCTCTTTAAGTACAAGGAGAAGTGGTAATCACAATATACAAAATCATGATGAAATGGAGCCGTCGGATCAAACTTTGATCTGGACCGTAAATTCCAGTCACTGTCGGAGTATCGAGGATCGAGACTTTGAAATATCAAAATCACTTGACATCAAGAACCAAGATTCCTTGATATCGTCTCATCATGATTCAATTTGCAGCCGTTAAGTTAGAAGTGATCTGGACCAATGATTCTCGCATAGATGTCGGGGATCCCGGGATTTTGAAGTGACAAAATAATTTGACAACAAGAACCCCGAAATTGTGATATGTGATTTTGCGATTTAATCACTTAATAGCTGAATAGAGATCAGATTTGGGCCGGATTGATTTAACTTCTTATCGGGGAGTTTTGGGATGTGAACTCAAGGGGCAAAGAAATCATTGCATCAAGAATGTCGATTTAGCGATATGTGAAATTGAATGGGCCGTCGGATGTCAAGTGATGGGGGCGTTGATCACGACATCTCAGGTTGAGTTCGAGTTTGTAAGTGACAAAAGCAATAGGTATAAAACTTATTGCGATTTAGAGGAGTGAATTCCCGACTTAATCTGAATCTTCAGAGCTAATTATGGTCTCGATCGTTGATCCGACCGCTTTACAAAATTTTGTGAATCGAGATTTGTAAGTGAAAAGAACATTGAACATAAGGAATGGCGAAACCCGATTTAAAGGAAAGAATGTGGAGTCTCGTAATGGTGAGGATAAAATTAGCGTGATCGGGCGTTCTTGTTATTTCTCACGAGATTAACTCTGAGTTTGGAATACATTAGCAAAAAGCGGACTCATGATTGCAAATCAGTTAGTGTTTTGATTGGTGTTTTAGTTGCTTAGACATTTTGTCTTTTTGCCTAAAGAATCGGGAAGTTGAACTGTTACATTCGAGTGTATAAAAGAAGATCAAGCGATTATTAATGGGGTTGAAAGGTTACGTAAGGAAAAGAATGGCTTGTAAGAATAGAGAGGATGCGGGGAGGAGATTGAAAGGGAGATGTGAAGTATGAGATGAAATGCAGAGCATAATAATAGAATGAGTTGAAGAAGAAAATAATGAGAGAACGAGTTGATGCAAACCATACCTACTGAATAGACAGAGAAAGAGAAGAGAAGCTGAGAATAGACTATATAGGAGCCGGATAATGAACAAAGAAAGATTGGTAGAGCTGGTTTTATCTGTAAAGTTGAATGTTTATTTAGCCATTTATATTTTAGGGAGGTTGGGAGGTTATAGGGAGGAATGTTGTCCTCAAAATTTTAAGTAGGTTCTTGAATGCAGGGAGTTATAACTTCCATCTGGTTCGCGACCGGAAACAAGGGTAGCGGTGGTGCTAGGGAGAACAAGTGTTCATTGTCGAGGTTAGACTTTGTGTAATGGGAAGTTGATGCTTCCATCCTAGTTGAATTGCCCGGAACATTCGGGAAGTTGGTCTTTGGGAACATTAGGGGAAGTTGGTGTTGGAATATTCGGGGAGTTGGTGCTTCCCTTCTAGTGGGTGCTAAACTAGAGAGTTGGTGCTCTCAAACAAGTTAGCGACTTAATAAAGCGAGGGTTACAACCTCTCACATTGAGTGGGTGCTCAATTATAGATGATGTCTGAAGAACTTAAAGAAATGCCTATCATTTGAGAGAAGAAATTTCTCCTTTATGGGATTTCCTGCATGAAAAATTTAAATACTCTGTGTATACTTTATGTGTGGTGATTGTTCTTTACTCTTCTTGTCCATATGTTGTATGTGTTGATGACCACATGAAGAAAGATTAATAATGTTTTAGCAGACATAAAATTGTTTAAGCTCAAATAATGTTTTAACAGACATAAAATTGTTTCAGCTCACTTACAACTGATTCACCCCCCCCTCTCAGTTGTATTAATAATTTCAACAGGGTTGGCATTCGAATGGTTATCATTTTACTAGTTTCCTTGATTTGGTGGGATCATTCTCATCCATATAACCATCTCATCCTCTCCTATATATTGATAGGATTCTCATGGAAAAGGTTAAGCAAGATTAATTGAAGAATTGGTGGAGGAATTGTGTGAAGAACCTAGCTTTAGCATAAGCTTGGAGGCTCTACTAGGTCTATCAAGAGAAATTGGATCTTCTTCATGCAAGGACCGAGCAAGTGTGTGTTGGAACCAAGAGTCACCGAAAGGAATCTTGTGACATCAAGGTGATCAGGTTGTATCTTCTACTTTTGATTAATCTGATACAGTGACATGTCCTTTTGCCATAAATTTGTTCTCACTTTATTGTGTAATTCCTTGATCATGTGCGTAAGTTGACGATTGAATACATTTTGTTATCTTCACTTTGGTTGGTTTGTGTTGTCTTGGTCTTGACCTCATGAGAGCACCTGAGCGAAGCGGGAGAAACAAAGATCCTAGGAAGCGATACAAAGGTATGTTACTTGTTCCTCCTTACTAGCTAATTCGATGGTCATAACTTAGGGAAAGAGTCATGTCCTATCCTATTTTGTTCTAGATCCAGGTGGATCTGGGGAGATCTGTTAGTGTTCGCACCTACCGATTAGTCCGATAACAAAATTGGCGACTCCACTGGGGATGCAACCCATTTTTTCGTGGTTTTTGGTGTTTTTCCTTGGCCATTTTATCCTACCTTACCTTTCTTCAGTTCTATCCATCTCTAAGTCTTTAGGACACCCTAATAGATTCTCTGGGTCTAGAAGTCCCTTCAAAATTTTAGTCTTTTTCCAAAATTTTGCCTAGTTTCAGGCCTTCTCGCATTGAACCCCACAGTGGCCTACGAGAACACCTTGAGTTCACACTTTGCTTTTAAGTCCAGTGCAGGGTTCTCGCACCCAGATCAAAGCTAGCCTGCGAGAATGACCCATTCTCGCACTGTACAATACTGATAGCCTGCGAACCCTCTTTTAAAATTTTTGGATTTAAGGTTTTTGCATGTTCAGATGCCCAAATCAGTATAGGTGTCTGAAAATAACTTCTTGGACAATTGGTTGATATTTTCTTGACTTCAGATTTTGTGCACGGTCAGTCTTTGGATATCAAAGGCTCTTCTTGTCCATCTTTTTCTCAACTCTCATCTCTTGACTTGTCTTAGCAAAGATATACTCTCTGATCCTGGAATCTGAGTACTTGTTTGGTTAGGAGCCGTTGATCGGTTTGAAAGTTGGGATTCCTTGTCTTTCTCATTTTCTCATTGTTTGGAAGATCATTGTTCTCATGCAATTGAAAAGACTAGTCTTGTCTGCTTGTCATTTTTGTTTCCATTGAAAGATTGGTTTGGGTTTTGTTTATTGTTTTTTCATTAGTTATTGGTTTTCCTTACTTTCACCACCATGGTGTGGATCCTTTTTGAAAAGTAGAAAACATTTTTCTTTTAAAAGCATTTTCATTTTGAAAATATTGAAAATCAAGTGTTGAAATTGTTGAAAAAGAACAAATAGAAAATTGTCATTGTTGCGTGATTCGTTGAAATTGCATTTTAAAGAAGATTGTGTATCGTAGTTCAAGATTGTTCTGGAAAACTTATCTTTCCCTCTTGTACATAGGATTCATCGAATGAAAATTGATTTATTTCATTCCTATCTATGCATTGTTGGGTCAGAGTCTCACACAACATCTGTTTCACCTCCATTTCCTTTGAGTAACAACAGCCCTTAAAAATATTGCGTAATTTTAAAATTTAACTAGTAACTCTTTTCTAGGACGCTATTACACCAACAATAATCTAGGCTAGCACTTTGGAATAGGCAGAGAGATACACTCTCCAAAGCACAAAACACACAATAGCATCTTGTGTTAAGGAGTCTCAAAATTCCATTTACAACATTCCGTCCTGGGAAGCCTTTCTCACACAAGGGTCAGACACAAGGTCGCATTGATATTGAAAGAGTTACTCACCCTGCTTTGTTGATATCGGTGTAGAGATTGCACGTATTACGGGGGTCACTTAGAGGTATACCCACAATGATGAGTGGAAGCCTCTCGAGTTGATTTCGGGCTAGATACCCTGCCCTTGCGTGTGGATCGGACTGTCGACTGTCCCCCCAGGCTTCATTGTTGTAAGTGGTAACCTTAGAGGCCTATATTTTTAGGGTCTTACACAAGGTGACTGTGAAGGGGCAAGTCTTCACGGTACCTAGAATCGACGTTGACCAAACTCACTCAGGCTCCTTGGAGGGTATACCCACGATTATGTGTGGGAGCTTGCACCAGGGTGTAATTCCTTTAAGCAGGTCGTCAACGTAACTTTTCCACCCTAGCCCAGCCCCTTCTCGTCTCGTGGTTGAGATGTTGGATTTCATCACCAACTAGTGACTTCGAAATTAGAAGGTCTTGTTTGCTTGGTATTGTTTCCTATATTTGTTTTACTAGCGCATGCTGCTTGTTTACCCAAGTTAACCATAGGTTTTTTCTTCGTAAGTTTGTAACTCATTCACAATAGACCCTCCACATCATTCACGTAGAATGCAGGGCTTACCTCTAGAAAACCTGGAAGGTTCTCAACCCCTGCCTACAAGCTCACCTGAGGGCTCTCCTCAACGGAGTGAAGTCCAAGACGTCACCACTCCACAAGTGGAAAGAACTGACTCTCTAGAACGGTTCCAAATTACCAATTCTCGAGAGGACTTTCGACTTCACCCCGATTCTGAGAGACGTATTATGCGAGTGAATTCTTCTGGAGATTTAGTTGTTTTGTCTTCTGGATCACCGACTGGACCTTTTCCAGGACCTGAAGGCCAAGAACCTTTTTGGTCTGTTGGCATTTTTAGATGGGACTTTTTTGGTGCAGGATCAGGCGTTGAAATCATCGTCTCCCCTGCATTCCCTGAAACCTCTGACCTAGACACAGTACCTTTTACTACTGCTTATTATTTTCCTGGTACAAAAGCTCCGCGAGCTGACCACATCTTGACCATCCCTATAGAAATGGTCCATTACACAGATACTACGAGTATTCACATTCGGATTATAACGACTAGTCAAGCTCCCATCGACACACTACTCTCGCCCAATGTCACCCCGATGCTTCTACCTGGATACCGTGCATTGAATTCTTCTATTCCCACTCCAATGCAAACCCCATCCGAAACTCCTGGTGGTCCCTCTTCTTCTGGGCACTCTCCTCTCGGCTTCATTCCGACACTTCCTCAACCCCCTTTCGGAGGAACTTTCTCGCCCTCTACCAGCAGCACTAATCCTAGTGGCACTATTCCGTCATTCACACCAAATTACCATATTCCTGTTGGTGGACAATTTCACCAAGTAAGTTTGACTCAACCCCCCCTTGTAGGGAAAATTCCTATTGGAACACAAATCCCAATTGGAACGCAACTCCTAATTGGAACACACCCCCCGATTGGAGGACAACCCCCACCGACCCCACCTTACGAACAAAACATACCTCTATCCTTGGCCTAGTATTGGAACCATCTGATACAACATAATCCTTAATCGACTGGGGGGCAATAACTTCCAGCTACATATGTTATACCCCCGAGTATCGGCCAACCATATCCAAGTACGTCCAATCATATTTGGGGTTCGAATGCTCAAACTCACGTCCCTATTCAAGGATACAATCCCATGAGCTACTTTCCTCCACAACAACCACTGAATCTGCCTGGGACTTCACATTATATGTAGACTTCTTATGGTCCCACTGGTTTGCCGACGGGACTCCCTCCTCAAAGCCACCAGTACCCACATGTGAATAGACAGTTACCCTTCTTGGCCACTTTGGACCTCCCAGATCTGTCAAGGATTTTAAATGATCCAATCCGTCACTCTCCCCATTGGTACGCTATACCAGCCAAGCTACCCTCTAACATCCCTAAATTCCATGGCAAAGCAGGAGAGGACCCGAACAATCACGTCATGAATTTTCATCTATGGTTCTCATCCAACTTCTTGATGGATGACTCGATCCGATTACATCTTTTTCAAAGAACTCTCACAGGTTCTCCTGCGAAGTGGCATATAGAATTACCACGAGGTTTCTTCGCCGACTTCAACACTCTAGCTATGGCCTTCCTCACCCACTACAAATTACCGATCCATTATGAAATGGGGACTAAGATTTTGAGTTCTTTCAAACAAAACAAAGCCACTCATATATCCGATCACATTCATGAGTGGCGACGGAGATGACGTCTCATCAAACTTGAACTTCCCGATCAGTTGCAGCAGAGTGGTTCACAAAATCATTTGTGAATGACATCAGTCGTGATATCGCCATGGGTGGAGTTGTCATGGAAGAACAAGACATAAGTCGTGCTCAATACCTTGACCTTGTTTACTCACAAACGGGTACTCTTTACAACTTACTCCCCAATGCACCTCGTCCTTCCACTTCCGCCACTTCAACTACTCTGGCTGCTTCTCATGCAGTCGACGGGGTGATTAGCAGTTTCCATGCCCAACCACATTCTGCCTCAAGCACCAACCCCAAACCCGTGTCTTCTAATGTTCAAAATGCTCCGTCTCCTACCCCTCCCATCGACAAGACTTATGAGGTAAATGTTGTCCAATCTACCCCAGCCGGTAAAAAAAAATCCAAAAAGGGAAGGGGTAAGAATAAGGAGGACAAAAATAATTCTCAAGCAGAGAGAACCAAAACTCCACCTGTTGACGATAGGGATAAGCGCAAACCCCGATATCCTTTTCTTATCTGTGGTGAGGATCACTACACGAAGGATTTTCCACGATGTTGGGGTCCTATAATTATAGGCAACTCGATTCTTCGACTATTGATTTGGCATTTCTCTCGTGATGATGAAGTCCTGGCTCAATTGATTCCGATTCCTCCCTCCATTCTTGTCGCTCAATCCCCCATCACCCTACTGCATCCTTCATACATGTTGCACCCTCACTCCCTTGTCCTGTGGCCCCATTGACACCCCCTCACCAATCTCACCCATCCATGCATAAACAGACTTAGGATAAAAACATTAAGTTAATAATGCTAGCAATAAAGTTAGTTAGATTAAATAAGTAAGGTTAGTATAGTTAGGATAGGTTAAACGAATAAATAAATAATTATTTAATAATTGATTAATTATTAATTAATTAATTATTAATTAAGTTTAAAAATCTAGGTTAGTAACTAGTTAGTATTTAGAGTATTCATATTTAAATATTAAATAAAAAGAAAATACAAAAACATTTTAAAACATATATATATTAAAACATTAAAAAAACATAATAAACAAATTGGTAATAAAACAAAAAATACAAAACATATTAAATCACAACATAAAAAACAAAAAATAAAATACAATATATAAAACATATAAATTAAAACATGAAAAAAACATAAAACCAAACGTGTAATATACATGTAACATAAAAATAAAAATTAAAAAATATAAAACAAAATTAACCTAAGTCTACCCCCTCACTCCCCTCACGTCACACTCCACTCACCCCCCCTCATACCTCACTCCTACGTCACCCTCCACTCACCTTTAACACCCAAAACTCCCGCCCAAATTTTACATTAGCGCCCCCATATCATATCCCATACAAACTAATCCACGGCTATTAAATTTTCCGGACCCCCCCTCACCTTCCGGACTTTAACGAGAGGGGGGGTTCCGGAATCCCCGTTAAACTCCACGCTATTTTCCGTACATCACATTTAAATGAATCAAATCCACTGCCCATAAAAATTCCATACCCCTCCTCACCATCCGAAATTTAACGAGAGGGGGGGGGGTCCGAAATTTTGCGTTTCATGAAAAAAACCACTTTTGCCTTTGTCTTGCCATTTTTGCCTGTTTTACCACGTCCTCTTTCAGATCGATTTTTGGGTAAACGAAGATGGATTTTAAAAATCAGAGAGAGGTTTATTCTCATAACGGGTTGAAGAACAAAAACATCTTTCAGTTTTTTCAGCAGAGCCACGAGCAGAGAGAATCAAAGCTATCTTCGAGGCCCATTTTTCCAGATTCTCAATTTTCTGTTACAGTCCCGATATTGCAGGAGCTGTTACGACCATCTGGAGACGAATTTGGCGAACCCGAAGGAGGTTTTTGTCCAACACATGCCCATATACAATAACCTATTTCAGTTTTATCCCAGGTGTCATCATTCAAGAGAAAAACACATCTTTTCGGACCCCTTTTTCGTAGAAAACCGGTCCGTCTTTCATGGCAGAAAGCTCCAAATTTCGTGGGAGTGGTGGCTATTTTTGGCCGAGGCGGTTAAACCAACTTCCGAAACTTAGTGGGATGATGTATCTTATTTATTCAGGGGATTTTAATATAAAAGGGTTCGACCTGTGGAAAGATGTTTTCCCTTTTTGGCTGGACTGTGGGCCTTGTTACTTGAGGAGGTTTCTCTGTAATTTTGGAATGACAAATCAGTGATGGAGGAAATGATTTACATGATTCTCATGTAGCAGTGCTGGTGGTATGTCCCTTGTCTGTTTTTAATTATATTTCTGCTATCATTCAAGCATTTTCATTTCTTATTATTGAAAAACAGTTAATGGAGAAGAATTTATGCGTGCATACTCTTTGTCCAAATTTTTCAATAATCTTTATGTTTTCTTCTAAAACTCAGTCTATGAATTCTTAATTGCTCATTTGCTCAGTTTTCCTCCCCCTTTTCTTCCTCAAATCGACACCCTTTAAACTTGATTCGATCCAACAATTGTTACTATCTTGCCCTGTGGAGATATTTACCTCTAGATTTGATTTGATCATTGTCTTATAAACTGACCCCATAGCCCAATGGTGATCTGAGAAACTCGTCAACCACATCCTCATCTAAATATGTTCAAAAACCCCAACCCCACACTTGCATAACTAGCCTAATACCTATTAAAACAAAGCTATATCAGATAGAGAGATCCCTCTCTGAGCCTTGGAGGGCTAGATCCAAGACTCGAAGTGGTTTTGATGTTGCCTCTACGACTACCTCACAGCCTTGGGCAAATTACAGAGCGCTAACAGAATGGTGACTCCACTAGGGATCGAACCCAGTAGTACACTTCAAAGATTTAGATCTGATCACTGATGGTGGACAGTGGCCAGACACAAGAAGGCTGAGATCATTCACCTGGTGACTCCAAACAACTTCAGACAGTGCCAACTCAAAGACTCCACTGGAGGAAGAACCTGAAGCATGGCCAAGCAGCCTAGAAAGACCAGGTACTCAAGCTCCAATTGCATTCAAGACATCTTTGGTTTTATCTGCAATTATGTCTTGTCTTTTTCTAAGCCTGATCAAAAGTATATTGTTGAAGATTACTTTGACCATCAGTCAATTGATGAGTCTCAAGAGATTAAACCCCAAATTGTAGATTATTTACATACTCCTACACCTGTGCACATCCCAGATGCATCTGTCGAAAGCCTAGTGAGATATAAGCCTCCTTCTTTATCTCCTACTCTTGCAAAACCTCTGGATGGTTGTAAGCCTCTTTCTTCATCTCCTGTGCTTGCAAAATTCCCAGACCGATACAAGCCTCTAGATTTTCCTCCTATTCTCCATGACCTCCCTGTCAATTACATTAATAATCTGCCCAGGTTTGATGGAGAGAATGCCAATATTACTGCTGAAAAGCATATTCAAAGTCTTGAGGATTTTCTTGACCTCTTTGAGGTAGAATAAGATGATGTCTACATCAGAATGTTTGCCCTGTCTCTGGGAGGTAAAGTTAAAGATTGGTTTAGGAACCTTCCAGCCGCAAGCATCATAAATTTTCAGCAGTTCATGCAAGTTTTCTTGGATAGGTGGGTGGTCATGGGAAATGTTTTCCTCATCCTAGAAGAGTATGACCACTTGAAAAGAAAGCCAGGGGAGACAATACATCAGTTTTAAGCCAGATTCAATAGGGTATATCATGCAATACCTGTTGATATAAGGCCACCCCCAGGATCTGCCCACTTGCATTACCCAGATGCCTTCAATCCTGAGATGACATTTCAGTTAAGAGAAAGGAACACTGCAAGCCTTGAAGAAATGCAGAGCATTGCAGTTGATGTGGAGACCAACTTGCTGATCAAAAGGTCAAAGTTAAAGGACAAAGAAAGGGAGCAGATGAAGTCATCAGAAGCTAAACTGCAGATTTTCGCCAGTGCCATGGAAAAGCTGATGCAAAAGATTAAGATAAAAGAGGAGCTTGTTGTCCAAAGACATCATTTTCCATTGATTTCAGAGAAAGACATGGTCACAATTCCCAAACATTTTTCTGCTCATCCTGGGTACCATGTTTTGAATAATGATTCGTTCATGTATTCAATTCACAACACAATCATAGATGAAGCTCCATCTCGACTTGTAGAGAAACAACCAACTGACATGATATGCATGTTCAATGGCATTTCATCCGTGGATGATTTACCTAAGTGTGACCAGTATGATGAAGAGCATGAGGCTAAAACATATGTGGAATGTTCAGAGCAATCAGCAGCATTTCATTGGCAGGAAGGAGATCATTTACAGTTCATATGTGAGAATCAGCCCATACATAACAATCATGACAGCGATGAGGAAGAGACAGAAAATCACAGAGTAAGTGAAGACACTTTTCCCTTATGTTTCTCATCTTTTCAATTTCTGAAAAGAAGCTCCAGGCCAGTTGTAAATAGTGAAGACAAAAATTCCTCTGACCAATCAATTGATGATACCATTAAGGATATGGAGGTTGTTCTAAAACCATAATCACAGCCTATGACCTACATTGATTTTCAAATTCTTGATGAAAGCTTAAAGCCTGAGACAAACTGTGAGTTAATCCAAAATAACTCTGTACCATTGTGCTTTAATTCATTTCAAATTTTGAAGGAGGTTCTTGGGCAAGAGTTGAAGGATAAATACATAAAAGTTCAGGAAATATCATTTGAATCAATGCAGCAGTCTTGTCAGTGTTTTCAGGATCCAATAGCTGATCAGTCGGATGGCCTGTGTGGTAAAAATCATTCATCATTCACCAGTCATGAGATAAAAAGTTGTTATGATAGGGATATGATTAGACAATCAGTTACAGGGGTGTGTTCAGCGGAAGCATCATTTCAAAACCCATCAGGAAAGTTGCATCCATGTCAGGAAGTTCATAAGGATGAAAATAACGTAGATACAGTGCCTGAGATGTCATCCAAGAATCAAGGAACACGTCATTTCTACCTTGATCCTGTAGCTACCTATATGGAAAATTTCCTCACTGTGGAGCCTCAATCTTTCTCTGACATTACTTTTGTTTTTCAAGATTGTCGAGGTCTCTACGATAAAGATCAATCATGTTTTGGGCAGTGGCTTTTTCACTTTGCAGTTTTGAGTCGATGGGCAAAAGGTCAAGCTGCGCTTTTCGCTGTGCTAACAAGCAGTCAAGCAGTCAACTGGTCTCAGAAGCTACTGGATTGGCTCCATTGGCATTTTTCCATTACCTAGTTGAGAAATGATTGCAGTAGGGTAGGTAGGAAAAAATGAATAAGCTCAGCATTCTGAGCATCTCTTTTTCAGCTGTGTTTATTTTCATTTGGTTTCAGTCGCAAGATCAAAATAGGTACAGGTAGCAGAATAAGATTTTGGGATCAACCCAATGGATAAAGCACCGATCTGCATGACTCATAGGTTTGTGGTTCTTGACACCTCCTGAAAGAAGCTGCCATCCCTAGGTGGAGCCTATGTTGGGGTCCTATAATTATAGGCAACTCGATTCTTCGACTGTTGATTTGGCGTTTCTCTCGTGATGACGAAGTCCTGGCTCAGTTGATTCCAATTCCTCCCTCCATTCTTGTCTCTCAATCCCCCATCACCCTACTACATCCTTCATACATGTTGCGTCCTCACTCCCTTGTCTTGTGGCCCCATTGACACCCCTTCACCAATCTCACCCATCCATGCATAAACAGACTTAGGATAAAAACATTAAGTTAATAATGCTAGCAATAAAGTTAGTTAGATTAAATAAGTAAGGTTAGTATAGTTAGGATAGGTTAAACGAATAAATAAATAACTATTTAATAATTGATTAATTATTAATTAATTAATTATTAATTAAGTTAAAAAATCTAGGTTAGTAACTAGTTAGTATTTAGATTATTCATATTTAAATATTAAATAAAAAGAAAATACAAAAACATTTTAAAACATATATATATTAAAACATTAAAAAAACATAATAAACAAATTGGTAATAAAACAAAAAATAAAAACATATTAAATCACAACATAAAAAACAATATATAAAACATATAAATTAAAACATGAAAAAAACATAAAACCAAACGTGTAATATACATGTAACATAAAAACAAAAATTAAAAAATATAAAACAAAATTAACCTAAGTCTACCCCCTCACTCCCCTCACGTCACACTCCACTCACCCCCCCTCATACCTCACTCCTACGTCACCCTCCACTCACCTTTAACACCCAAAACTCCCGCCCAAATTTTACATTAGCGCCCCCATATCATATCCCATACAAACTAATCCACGGCTATTAAATTTTCCGGACCCCCCCTCACCTTCCGGACTTTAACGAGAGGGGAGTCCGGAATCCTCGTTAAACTCCACGCTATTTTCCGTACAGCACATTTAAATGAATCAAATCCACTGCCCATAAAAATTCTGGACCCCCCCTCACCATCCAAAATTTAACGAGAGGGGGGGGTCCGGAATTTTGCGTTTCATGAAAAAAACCACTTTTGCCTTTGTCTTGCCATTTTTGCCTTTTTTTACTACGTCCTCTTTCAGATCGATTTTTGGGCAAACGGAGATGGATTTTAAAAATCCGAGAGAGGTTTTTTCTTAGCATGGGCTGAAGAACAAAAATTTCTTTCATTTTTTGCAACAGAGCCACGAGCAGAGAGAATAGAAGCTATCTTCGAGGCCCATTTTTCCAGATTCTCAATTTTCCGTTACAGTCCCAATCTTGCAGGAGCTGTTACGGCCAGCTGGGGACGAATTTGGCGAAACCGAAGGAGGTTTTTGTCCAAAACATGCCCATATACAATAACCTCTTTCATTTTTCTCCTAGGTTTCATCATTCAAGAGACAAACATGTATGTTCGGACCCCTTTTTCGCAGAAAACCGGTCCGTCTTTCATGGCAGAAAGCTTCAAATTTCATGGGAGTGGTCGCTATTTTTGGCCGAGGAGGTTAAACCAACTTCCAAAACTTAGTGGGATGATCTATATTATTTATTCAGGGGATTTTAATGTAAAAGGGTTCGACCTGTGGAAAGATTTTTGCCCTTTTTGGCTGGACTGTGGGCCTTGTTACTTGAGGAGGTTTCTCTGTAATTTTGGAATGACAAATCAGTGATGGAGGAAATGATTTACAGGATTCTCGTGTAGCAGTGTTGGTGGTGTGTCCCTTGTATGTTTTTAATTATATTTCTGCTATCATTCAAACATTTTCATTTCTTATTATTGAAAAACAGTTAATGGAGAAGAATTTATGCGTGCATACTCTTTGTCCAAATTTTTCAATAATCTTTATGTTTTCTTCTAAAACTCAGTCTATGAATTCTTAATTTCTCATTTGCTCAGTTTTCCTCCCCCTTTTCTTCCTCAAATCGACACCCTTTAAACTTGATTCGATCCAACAGTTTTTACTATCTTTCCCTGTGGAGACATTTACCTCTAGATTTGATTTGATCATTGTCTTATAAACCGACCCCATAGCCCAATGGTGATCTGAGAAATTCGTCAACCACATCCTCATCTAAATATTTTCAAAAACCCCAACCCCACACTTGCATAAATAGCCTAATACCTATTAAAAAAAAGCTATATCAGATAGAGAGATCCCTCTCTGAGCCTTGGAGGGCTAGATCCAAGACTCGAAGTGGTTTTGATGTTGCCTCTGCGACTGCCTTACAACCTTGGGAAAATTATAGAGCGCTAACACACGACACACCGAGGTTACTAAGTTCCTTTAGGGAGCCCCCAAACCACCCACTCCGGACGTCTTGTCCCTACCCTTCCCCTCTCAACAACAGGCCCACTTGGTCATCCATGACCAACCTTCCCCTTCCACTACATCCTATGTATTGATGTGTACTGGAAATTCAAAGAAGAATGACATTGCACTCACCACTCAAGCCAAAGATTATTCTCCCTCTAAAGAGAAGGTTGATGATCTACCTCCTTCATTCATACAACCCTCTCCTATGAATCCACCTACCAACGGTCCTCTTCATCTCAAACGACCAAGCCTTGACACAATTCTTCAACCCCCCCCAAAGGGCGTTGTTTGGAAATCGGCTTTCAATCCTCATGCTTGTGCTACCCATAACTACAACATTGTTGAAGATCTGGCCCCAGCACCTTCTGCGATGTCAGCCCTCGAAGTCCTTCAAAGTTGTCCCACACAACGAAAGGCACTGTTAAAATCTATCAGTGGAATCGACCCGATGGACATGAATTTAATAATTTTTGACTTGGAAGATCACATTCNCTCGCATTCCAAATCCAAGTGATTGTGTCCGACAAAAAAAATTGTCGCACCGTTATTGACGAGGGTGCCTCGATGTGTGTCATGTTTGTTACCTACTGGAAAGACATCGACTCTCCCTCTTTGAATGAATCCCATAACACTCTCAAAGCCTTCAATGGCTGATTTGGTTTAAAGCCCTACATTGTTCTTCCTTCATTGCCCATCACACTAGAAGGCAAAATGGTCCAAGTCGAAGTGGAAGTCTTTAACGCTTCTCTTGATTACAATCTTCTGCTTGGTCGTAGCTGGATCGACTCGATGCACGTAGTTGTGTCGACTCTTTTTCATGTGGTACGTTTCCTGCATCAAGGAAAGGTAATCATCGTCGACCAATTAACCTTTTTTAACTCAGATACCCATACTGGCAACATATCGTTCATCGCTAAAACCCCACCGGGTTACGAGAATGTCAGTGTAGGTCTTCTCAAAGACTCCTCGTTAATGGGCACTTTCCCCATTCCACCGCCCGATGTTCCACACTCGTCTGTCACTTCAATTAACATGATCTCCACCTCGATTCATGAAACCCCTGCGTCTCACGACCCATGGCTAGTACCTGACCCTGGTGATCATATTTGTTACGATGACGAAATTCCTTTAATTCCGGTCGAATCTGCCTATCAAGCGATTCAATCGACCACCCCCTCTACCCCTCTATTGGTGAGTTATCTCTAGATCCTTTCCATGTCATTTTTCCCACAGATGAGATGATCATGTTTGTCATGGAAGACACCCCTTGGGATGATGGACATCACTGTTCCATATTTTTTCTGGAGAAACACACCATCGAGAACTACCAACGGATTTCGACCCCGTCGACCGTTGTCATCATTTAAACCGTTCCTGTGTCCACACACAATGTGTTTTCTGAAGGGAACTTAAGCAATATCTCACCCACTGTTCCTCTCGACATATCCATCAAACCTGGAATTGTCGAAAATGTGCATATTGGAGCTTTGTGTTCCCCTGACAAAATCATCACCTACACGTCACTTTTTAAAGAGTTTCGTGACGTCTTCATCTGGAGCTACGAAGAAATGTCGGGTATTGACCCTGACATTGTGATACATGAGATCAAGACATACCTAGACGCTAAACCCATCCGGCAATGCCTTCGTCCAGTTCAACCACGTAAAGAGGCTGCTATCAAACTTGAAGTCGAGAAACTTCTTAAAGCCATATTTATTTACCCGGTGGCCCTCACTGACTAGGTTTCCAATCTTGTCTCGATCGACAAGAAACAAGGCACAATCCACATATGCATTGATTATAGGGATATCAACAAATCTTGTCCCAAGGAAAACTTTCCTACCCCCTTCATCGATCAGATTGTCGACGATTGCATCGGAAGAGAAATCTTCTCTCTGATGGATGGTTTCTCTGGATATAATCAAATCAATATTGTTCCCAAGGATCAACACAAGACGAATTTTATTTGTCCTTGGGGCACTTTTTCCTATCGGAAACTCCCTTTCGGTCTCAAGAACACCGGCGCAAATTTTCAACACACTATGTCTTATGCCTTCCATGATATCAAGCACATCGTGCAACCATATCTTGATGACTTACCCTCTCATTCCATGCGCCGAGTCAATCATCCAATCCACTTACGAGCCATTTTCATCCACTGTCGGTTTTACCACATACGCTTGAATCCTCACAAGTGCATTTTCTGCGTGGAATCTGGCCGACTTCTAGGCTTTATTGTTTCGCATCAAGGGATCATGGTAGATCCTTTAAAGGTCGAGGTGATTCTTAATCTCCATCCTCCTTCTACACTTCGCCAGTTACAAAGTTTGCAAGTGAAAGTGAACTTTCTTCATCGTTTCATCCCGAACTATGCCGAGATAACTTGTGGATTTACGCAACTCCTAAAAAAGGGGTCTGAGTTTGTATGGGATACCATCGCAAACAAAGCCTTCGAAGCTTTGAAACTGTCCCTGACACATGCTCCGCTTCTTTTCCCCCCCAATTACAGTCACGATTATTTCTTCTACCTCGCAGCCTTGGATTACACCATTGCTATGGTTCTCATCCAAGAGGATAATTCTCATGATGAACATGTTATCTATTACTTGAGTTGAAGTCTAACGCCTACCGAAAACAAGTATCTACATGTAGAAAAACTGGCCTTGGCAGCCATCCAAGCAGTCCAACGCTTCCGACACTATATCCTCTCTCGCAAGACTACAATGATTTCTAACTGCAACCCTATGCAACACATTCTCACACGTCAATTGCTAGGGGGAAAATACTCCAAATGGATTGTGATACTCCAGGAGTTTGACTTGGAATTTGAACGAGCCAAATCTAAGAAGTCCTTAGTGTTTGTCGAGTTGATATGCGACTTTCCCTACTCTGAAACGGAAAATGTAGCAGCCGATTCATTACCTAATGAATCCCTTTTCCTAATTAGTTCTGATGATCTTTGGTATGGCGATATCATCATATATCTCCAAACCCAGACTTTTCGGCCCAATTTTTCTAGTACTGACTGGCATCGAATATGCTACCAAGCCCGTCAATATATTATCCTCGAGGACACTCTTTATCATTGGGGGATTGACTCTATTTTTTGACGCTGCCTCACATTCGACGAAGCTAATAAAGCCTTAAATGACTGCCATTCTAGAAGTTGCGGTGGTCATATGTTCGGGTATGCTACTATCCAGAAGATCTTATGCGTAGAGTATTTTTGGCCTTCTTTATTTAACAACTACATAATCGTCGTCCAAAAATGCCACGCTTTCCAGACCTATACTCATAAGATACGGTCACATCTCGCTCCTCTTCACCCTGTCATCTCTGTTGGTCCCTTTGTGAAATGGGGCATCGATTTCATGACATGTCACCCCCACTCGGCTGAGGGGCATGGATAAATTATTGTAGCTGTAGATTATTTTACGAAATGGGCCGAGGTGATGTCGACATTTGATAATACTGGAAAGACCAAAACATTATTCATTTTTAATCACATCATAACTCATTTTGGTGTTCCTCAGGCTATCGTCACTGATCATGGTAACCACTTTAGAAAATCATGATGTCCGAACTCACTGAAAAGTTGGGTCTTCGCCATGAAAACTCAATGCCCTATTACCCACAAGCCAACGGCCAAGTTGAAGAAATTAACAAAGTTCTCATAACTATGCTCCGATGAATGATAAGGATTCACAAAACAAGTTGGCACACAATGTTGTTTTCATCATTGTGGGCTTACAGGACATCCGTTAAGTCCGCTACTGGGTTTACACCTTTCTGGTTAGTCTATGGTTTGGAAGCCATTCTCCCGTTCGAATGTGAGATACCCTCTTTAAAACTGGATGTTGAACTCCTACCAAACACTTATGCTAAGGAAGAACATCTATTGTATCTTATGCGATTAGACGAAACTCGACGCGATGCTACCCTAGTCATTGAAGCCCAGAAGAAATGTGTCAAGGCCCAATACGACAAACATGTCAAGCCTCACGTTTTCTCTGAAGGAGATCTGGTTCTCCTCTATGAACAAGATCGAGATATGCGAGGAGCTATAAAATTTGAATCCATGTGGCGAGGTCCTTATATCGTTAGACGATTTTTGGAAAAAGGAGCTTATGAGTTAGTAGATTACGATGGTATCCCTTTGAGTAAACCCAAAAATGGGTTGTACTTGAAGAAGTACTATACATAAGATCACCTGTGCATGAGTACTTGTATTTTTATTGTATCATACTTCTTGTGTGTTACTGTAGTTTGATTTTGTCATTATTTGGTCTCTGCCCTTATGTGATGTTGTGTTTTATTTCCAGATGTCGGACTTTTCGCTACCCTACTTTGGCTTCACTGATGGTGCTAGCCATAGTACTCAGAACCTTGCTTCTGCTGCATGGGCAATTTACACCCCTACAAATGAACTTGTCACTTTACGAGGTGTGTGCCTCGGTCGTGCGACCAACAATATTGCAGAGTATAACGTCGTTATCGAATTGTTGATTGATGCTATCTCGCTTGGTATCTGTCACTTGGTTGTGCGACTCGATTTGCAGCTCGTAGTACTATAGTTAAGTAATGTCTATGCTATTCAAAGTCCTACTTTATTACGGGTGTATTTGCGAATTCGCCTCTTGGAATGTTGTTTTGATTATATTGAGTATCAACATATTCCTAGATGTCTAAATACACTAACTGATGCATGAGCTAATTATGTATTAGATAGACATTTGGGTCATTTATAAATCAATCACATCAACTTTCACACAACACAAGATAAACCTGTAGAAGCCGTATGTATATATAATGATCAAAAAGTTTTTTACAAAAAGTTCGGTCCGAGGACCAAAATTTCAAAATCTGAAGCTCATAGCTTCTACAAAGTGACATCATGGATGACGTTCATGGTAACACACGATTGCCAGGGAAACCCTACGAAGCAATCGACCAACTGACTCTGACACTCCCACCGTATGATGATGATAACGTTGTGGAACCTCTCCAAGAGGCATGTCTGGAATGTCTGTTGTCAAACCCTCTAAATTTTGTTCCACTACTTCATAATCTTCAGCGTCCCATCATGGCACTGGAGCCACCTCTCCTCGTCGCTGAATAGGAGAAGTACCAAGTGGTCGATAAGGCCCCACGTCTGTGTCATTAAAAAAGAAGTTTTGTAATTAGACCTTGGATGAACATAAAAACATTTGCATATGATAAAATTCACAAAAACATTGAAAAATTAAAAAATGTTTACCTCTTACCAAGATCCCCCCACTGATTTCCCTCGGGCAGGGCCAAGTCTGGATTTCCTTGGAATTCCAACCTGGCATAGGCATAACCATCGACCATCAACATCTTTGGTCGCAACTAGTCAAAGAAGGCATCATTGTATTTGATGATTGGTCCAGCTACGTGCCGGGCCATGAGCTGACACCACCTCGGCATTCTTGGATCCTCTGGAGCCAGTAAACCCCACTCAACCTGCAACCTCAGCAAGGGAACCCTCTCAAGAAAGAAGGATACCAACAATGACCCATACCCGAATTTCTTTAGGTTGCCTCGCCTGCATTTAGTCAACTGCCTCTTCATGCTATGAAGGACTGTGTCTGCCCAGTTAAAGACCCGAGGCTCAGTACACTCTATGACATACTGAAAATAGCTCTGGAGAGCCATGTGTGGAGAAACGCTCCCAGCCATACGAGAAATGGTGAACAAAATAGTGCGAAGGGTCAAATCTCGCACCCCCCAAATGGCCACCTTTCCTTTGCTCCTTTCCACCTCTGGAACATAGTGCAAACAACAATATTCACTCATAGGCAGCCCACCACCTCTACTACCAGTCAAGCTCGCGTGGTACCCACATTGTGATAGTCCTATCAAGATGTAAACATCCTCAATATCCAAAGATAATGTGTGGACCCCTACGTGGAAAACTTGTTGGTCCACGTCCCACATATGCACAAGGTACTCCAATAGCCTGACTTGGGCCCTCATACTCGGGATACGAAAGAATTTCAGGAGACCACAGTCTCGTAAAGTGGCAACGGTGCCTAGGTTATTCCCAAAAATAGAATCATCTTCTTCATGCTCTCTTTCACACCATTCTAGAACCATGGTGATAGTCAAATGCCTACATAAGACACATAAGAAGAAGGTCAACAACTCTCTTCAACACTTGGTAACTTTTTCATTGAGCAAACTTCAAAGAATTTTTTCACTTTGTGGTTCTAGCAGGTTCCCTTTAGGCACAGTGCGAGGTTCTCGCAGGTGCCTTTGGGGCCACCTGTGAGAATGATTCATTCTCGCAGGTCCCATGTGGCTGGCCTGCGAGAATGGCTGAGCGCGATTTTAACCCCTAAAACAAACTCAAAAACATGAATTTTACCAATGAAAATGAAAAATTGAACCATGAAAAGATAGAGGACAAGGAGCTTACCTCACTGCTGGAGATGGTTTGTCGAATGGATGCTCATACCTCCCGCAATCGAGAGCCGAAATTAAAGGGCAAAAGAGGGGTTTTGGACTAAAATATTTGCAAAGTTACAATGACTATGGTAAAAAGAACTTTTACCCACTTATATTTACTTTTACCATTTTTTATTGGTTTTTATAATTGTTTTCTTTATTAAACCTAATACCTAATACCCTTATGACTGTGAATTTTGCAGACGTAATGACCTCGACGTTCATACACAGGGATATAGACTTTTTTTCTCTTTTTCATCGCATGTTTTGATTGTTTTTTATGGTTTTTGCACAAAACCTCGAGCTCGGTCTTTGTCCGTTCTCACACTCGAAAATACATGAGAACGCAATCGAGCACACTTTTATCACTTTTTCAGGCTCAACAAGGTTATACAAAAAATAAATCCCCCTGGAGTCCTCTTTAAGCTCTTTTCAGACTCTCTAAACATGAAAAGATTGTCGAGCGACCTTGCTATTTTCATGCTCGTTAAAGTATTTGAAGAAAGCGTATGTTGGGCGATAATTTATCTCTTTTTCAGTCTCATCAGACTATTTTATGAAAAAGGAACTGAGAGAGTCCTCTTTTAAGTGTTTTTCCAGACTCTATAATCATGAAAAACCTTTGAGTTTTCTATCTTTGGACTCATTAAACAAACATTGATAGACCCGTAATGGGACCGAACCACTCCTTCTTAGGGTTCGTTAAACATACTCTGAAGGACTCATCCGAAGGATGAGCTTACATCAACAAGCATATGTTATCCTCCTCAAGCTTGCGTAAAAATAAAGAGGTACTCGCCAGAAATGGTGGGGGAAAATTTGGGAAAGGGATGTGTTTTCGTATTCATATTATTGGCAATAAGTGTCGCTCTTGAACATGGCACCCCCCTATTCATTATTTGAAGCCGATTTGGGAAATCCATTCATATCTCATTCGATTTGCTACAAGGTCATATCCTAAGTCATATCTGAGTCAATGATGCCAAATCATTGGTCATGTCATTCATATGTTCAAGAGAAGTTCATCTGAAACCTCTATTGAGTCGGCCATTTGCAGTTTCCCATTCTCTCCGTGTCGGCCTTCCCTGTTTCCAGTCCAACTTATATCATACTCTGTTTCACCTTCAAAATATATTACTTATTTCGTGTCATTGATGGGGGATACATCAAGGTCCTCCTGTGACAAGTTTTGTTCCGTCGACTCCAGCTCATTATTCGAAAACAAGACTTTAGAAATTCTTTGGTACCTTGGAACTTGCATGCCTCAATGGCAGGTTTCCTTGCTTTCGACAATGGGTTTTCATCATTGACCCCTGATCGGGAGATTCTGTTGAGTGTTCGATCTCAACTCATTTATTCACACTCGGTGGATTGTACTAGTGTACCTTGGGAGTCATTGACATTAATGGTGATTTCCCTCGCACTTGTTAACAATTTCATCAATGACCGGTAATCAAGTGGTTTCTACCATGTTCGACTTTGACACATGTAATCACATGGTTAGATTCATACTTTTGGGTGACAGGATTGAAGACCCTGGATCTTTTCTCTTCGGTCCAGGTTGTGATGGAATATGTATAATTTGTTGACACATAGATCCACTTTGTATGTCTCGTGGCTATGTCGTCTCAATTTGAATTTTCTTGCATGGATCCACAGTGTATTCTTGGTTGATATGCGATATTTTGATGGAATGGATCCATGGTGTTTGATTGGTGGCCATGACCTATGTTTATGATGTCATCCGTCCGTGATCTGAGTATGGGAATGCCTACCTCAGAACTAGTATGATATTCTGCAGATGCTTGGTTGTTCACAGGTTTCTGATTAGGTGCGCTCCTGGTTTCCGACACACACACACACACACAGTTTACAAAGTATTTATGTTGTCACTAAGTCTGGCCTCATGCTTTGTGGGCATTATGTTACCCATGATTTTGGTCGTCTTGATGGTGTATTGATGATGGTGTACTCAGGCTCCCAACAAGAACTTTCTCCTGAGAAAAGTGGCATTCATCTCGTTCCAGAAAACATGTTTTTAAAGAGAGTTCGCAGGATGCTTATAGCCTAGGGTGCGATAATGACCCATTCTCGCAGGCCACCTTCAGCTAGGGTGTGAACTTCTCACACTGTTCTCTATGCCTAGGGTGCCAAATTGTTCTCAAGCTTGGAAAAAGGAAGAAGTCTCGAGGTTTCTAGAAGGGAATCTTCTAGAGAATGGGTTGGCATTTGAATGGTTATCATTTTACTGGTTTCCCTAATTTGGTGGGATCATTCTCATCCATGTAACCATATCATCCTCTTCTATATATTGATATTATTCTCATGGAAAAGGTTAAGCAAGATTAATTGAAGAATTGGTGAAGGAATTGTGTGAAGAACCCAACTTGAGCAGAAGCTTGGAGACTCTACTAGGTCTATCAAGAGTAATTGGATATTCTTCATGCAAGGACCGAGCAAGTGTGTGTTGGAACCGAGCGTCACTAAAAGGAAGCTTGCAACATCAAGGCAATCAGGTTGTATCTTCTACTTTTGATTAATATGATACAACGACATGTCCTTTTCCCATAAAGTCATTCTCACTTTATTGTGTAATTCCTTGATCATATGCATAAGTTGACGATTGAATACATTTTGTTATATTCACTTTGGTTGGTTTGTGTTGTATTGGTATTGACCTCATGAGAGCACCGGAGCAAAGAGGGAGCAACAGAGACCCTAGGAAGTAATACAAAGGTATGTTACTTCTTCCTCCTTACTAGCTAATTCGATGGTCATAACTTAGGGAAAAAGTCATGTCCTGTCCTGTTTTGTTCTAGATCCAGGTGGATCTAGGGAGATATGTTAGTGTCCGCACCTACCAATTAGTCCGATAATAATATCCAGATCCCTTCTAGTCTTCAGAGTCTCTCTTTAGCATCTCCAACATCTCCAACATATTCAGTTCATCTAAGCCAAATTGTTTTCTTGATCTAGTAGATCAAGTTCCATTCTCTTCAGTTCTCATCATATTTTGTGCACCTCTTATTAGCTTCATTATATTCAGTAATCCTTAGCTTTTCTCCATCTCATATTCATATTTCGACGGTCCACATCATGGTTCAATAGATCTTTCATCTTTTTCTGCATGGTTTCCACTTCAACGTGCATTAGAATTCAAAGAATGGGTAACTTGAGGTAAAACATGTCTAAATCTCTTTAATTTACTAAGAATTTGGAAAACATGATGCATAACCACTATCACCTACTCCACACTCCACTACCACTTAGAAAGTACCATCACAAAATACTCACCAAACCTTTCATTTTCACTCCACCAATCCTAATGAAAATTATACTCTGATCATAAGACCAAGCAGTGAAAAGGAAATATGTGATATACAAATACAAAAACAAAGCAACATTTATAGTGTCTTCTCCTTGTACACCATAAAGAATTCCTAAGTCATTTGAATGATTCTGAATAAAAGGATGAATTCATGGTTTCCTATTCAAGCAAAGAACCACATGAAAATATTGGTCTTAGAATGAATATAATATACATAGTATAAAGTTGTCCAAGTTCATACGGCCACCATCACCATCATTTCACATTATCCACACTCATACCATTCACTATCACCCTGTGATAACCCATCTTTTTCTTGTCCTCTATTTTCATGATAATTTCATTTCTTTGTTTTAAATCAATCTGTGATAGTATAATCAATTTCTAGAGTGTTTCTCCACAAGAGCCAACACCTACACAAAGAAACAATGTCATGCAAATTAATAATCATACTATCATGATTTCACCTTGTTTGCATGAGTACATGCAAATTCTTAGGTTTGGGGGTCTGTTGAGCTCCACTTTTGCCATGTTTTTTGCTGTACAAAACATTCATTATTACACATTTTCCCACATTGCGTTGTTAACACACACCATAAACCCTAATTAAATGTCATCATTTGTCATTTTATCTAGTGTGGTTAATACACCATCTTTTCTATCTTTTTAGTGGTTAAAACATGATTATATCATGATTTACTTATGATGGTTTTTGAAGTGTGATTATTGTACTAGCATGATCAATATTCTTGTACCATTATTGTAGTTCAACATTCCCGCTCAACACCCTCATTCTGGTACTAGTCATTTTTTAACATATTCGTGTGCTTTGTGGCAAAAATTAGAAACATGGGTTTTCTCCGTAGTTTAGCAAACCACTACAGGAATAATCCATTGAAGATCAGTATCTAACTCAGTAGACATGATCTTGTGATACAATGCTAAGATACATCTTGTAGTGTGAATTTTCATTTGATCTTGTCTTACTTGCATTCATTACATTTTAAAGTGTGGTTTGTCGGCATTAGGCTAGACTAGACTCCAATCCTGCACATATTGTGCCTGCACCTCTAAGTCGACAACTCCTTGGTTGATAATTCAATGTTGTAATTAATAGTGCATTATTTAACCCAACATCCTTCATGCAAAAGTAATAAAGGGATCACTTTTGATTATAAACTGGTCACTCACACCCTTCCCCATGCATGTGGGATAAATGAAATACCACTACAAGGAGAACACATTCTAGAAGGGGGTTTTATGGAGGTTTTTAGTGTTAAATTTTTTTTTCAAGAAAACCTCTGCTACAACCTCCTCTATTGGGGTTGGCAGTTTTAACAGATGTTCCATATAACTAAAAAACAATTGGGTGGGTGGAGGTTGTAGAAGATGTTTTTTGTGTGTTCTTTTATTGTCAAAATGTATCGATGCTCCATTAAATAAAATTCCCCAGGGTGTACCAAAACATAAAACACATTAGAACAACCTTTCATAAAATTCCCCAGAACTTACACAAAACCAAAAAAAAAACATTGCAACATTACATAAATTCTCGGTGCAGACAAAAAAAATAACCTCACCGGACACCATTACATGAAAATGCCTCAGTTTGTACATGGGACGAAAATGTGTCAGTTCACCATTACATTATTTCTCTGGTTCGTATGGCATATGAAATAAATGCAATTGGACAATTATGGATAATATGCCCTGAAATCCCATTTTGTTGTATGCAAGTTCAGTGCGCTTGTATTTTATCTCTATTCTGGTGTTTGTATAATTCATACATTTCAGTGCATATACTAAATATAATGCCCCTGGGAATGTTTTTTATTAAACACATCAGTGTGTTTAAGTTTATTAAAACACTGGTGTTGTTATTATATTTAAATAAGTAATGCGTATTAATCATATGCCCACCGTATAATTTCAAAATGATATATATTATCACACATTTTATTCACCGATGATTCTGTATAACTAATATGTACCGATTATTTATTATTGTTAATATGCACCAATGCATATAACCCCTTAAAAAACACCAATGTCTATATTTTTTCAAGAACCATTTTCCGAGTTCATAAGAATGCACCAATATGTATATATTTTAATTAATTGTCTTTTTTACAAATATTTTTATGATCATAATTGTTTTTTATATTTTTGTTATTGCATTTTGATATAATGAAAACATTAATGACTAATCCAAGGGATTATACCTATATTATTTGCAACAATGTAAATCATTCACATCTTGATTAATCAATTATTTACAACAATGTAAATCATTTACATATTAATTAATCAACAATGCAACTTTTAAGAACCAAACATCAATATAACATAGAAAATCCTTAGGAAAAGTACTCAACGCCTTGAAAAAGAGATAATTTCAGATAATAAGCCTCTTCGAGGGGGCAACCTCGTTTTACCCCACTTAAATGTTCAAGTACAAGATGATTCAAAATGAAAATGTCTCCTTGGTATATATAGGAGACT
>SNQJ01S0059294.1:29002-40688 GCA_010110895.2 Picea sitchensis | reverse complement strand
AATTTATTTATTCCATGCCTTTATCCTTGAGCTTGATTTCCTTTCGGTGCTCCTCTTCCCAAGCTTCCAACTTCAATAGACAACATCTCATCTATATTACACACATACAATCATCATGATATATCATCATAATATTTTCACTCATTAAATGTCAAATTTGTTTTATAGGGAATTTTTGTTTTCCCAATATGAGATTCCTTCCATTAATTTTTTCTCTTGTATAAACATACATGGGTATTCCTTATGGTCTTACACAATTTCCATATCCAAGACCATTCTTCCTACAATTTTCTCAACCTTCACTCAACCAAACAAATTGTTAGCATATCATAACAATTTTTAATTATTATTTCTTGAATATATTTTATATATGAAAATAAAATTTCTAGGCATGAGGTTTCTACTAATTATGTTTGTCTCTTGCAGTTGTAGATATCAACCTTTTTTATGGGTTTACATCCTTTCCATATCCAAGTCCACTCTATTTGCAATTTTCTCAACCTTCACTCAACCCAACAAACTGTCAGTACTCATGCACATTATCATTCTATCTTTGTAACAATTTCGACAACTCAAAAAGTGATCTCAAAATTGTAACAGACTAACAATTCAATCACCTTTAGCTAATTTTCATATTAAATATAATTCATCTATCATTCATTCTGCATTTTCAGCACCACATGCTTTTCATAATGCAACAATTAATTACCAATAAAATAAGAATTGATGTGCCAATACCCATGGCCACATCTACACAATCCATCCCTACATTAAATCCATAATACCAAATAACTATTTCATGCATTTCATCACGGTGAGTTGGAAGTTCTAGCTAACTCCTAAACACATCATCCAAAATCTTCCCAATTACTTGCTCGACTATTTGGATACCTTCCTCTTCAACCTATACACAACAATAGGAACATAATTCCTAAGTTCTCTTTGGTGTCGACAAAGAGGTTGTAGTACAAACATCAATTATATAGGGGAAATCATTGAGCACTCACATAGCGCTATATCCCTTCCGTATCCAACCATATAATGGTCTCACACACGACTAACTCTATGGGAATTCTTTTCTATAGAAAGAGTATGTCTCCTGACTTGACTTGGTTATGATCTCATAACCAATCATAACATAATACACAATTAAATTTTACCTAAATGCATTCTAGCCTCAACAATATTTATATACTCTAGGCCTTCAACCATTACAAATCAATTTAAATATTGAAATTTAACTAAGGGAATTCTTACCTCAATTCCATTCAACATTTATGCATGAGAAGAAACCAAATGCATACCTACATGACTGTTGTCAACCTACTTGTTGCTACCTGATTAACAAGTATTTGTAGAAACTCGTAGGCTTCCTCCACCATCCTTTTGAATAAAAATATTTCCATCCTCCTTTTTCTTCACATGGATGGAATCCATATGTAGAGAAAACAGCATCCACATCTTCAACCATGCTATATCATTTTCCCTCAATACATAATCCATGATTATGTAACTAATTTAACCTGCAACTTTCTTGTTGCAATATCTAATAACTCCTGAAATGTTCTCAACTTCATGAGTTAGTAATAATCACATCATTTCAACTATTAGAATAATCATTTCTATGCAATATAATATATGCATGCATTCACCAAAATGTATTCAATAATTCTTTTAAGCATACAAAACTCTATCTCAACATGCGTGCGTGCAACTCTACCAATTGCACACTTTTATAACCTTTTCATGCATACCTATTCAATGCACCTCTTCACTGATTTCATAAATTCCTTTTCTAAGTCATGCATCCTACCATGGTGAATTGGAAGGACTGTACAATGCCTTGACATATCATCCACACACTTCCTATTTCTTGCTCAATCATTTGGATGCCTTCCTTTTCAACCCAAACACAACACTGAGAATATAATTCTTTGGTGCTCTTTAGTTTTGGAAAAAAGGTTGTAGTCCAAACATCAATTATAACAAGAAGATTATAGGATAATTTTGTGGCACCATATCCTTTCCATATCCAACCATGTCATGGAATTACACATGAATAGCTTCATTTATATTAATTTCTATAACATGTTTATACCCCCTTATTTGTTTTGGTTATTAACTCATAAAAAACAAATTCCTAACATGCTATTATGCCATATGAATTCATTCTAAAGTGAAATAACTTTTATAAATATCAAAGACCTCCAACCTTTACCATACTGAATGGTAAATCATTCCAATGAATGCATTCAAAAAACATAATAATATCACTTTAAATGTTAAATTTTGGCTAAGGAAAATTATTACCTAAGTTCTCTTCAACAATTATGCATCATAATACATCAAATTCATACCTACATAGTTGTCATTTAATTGGTTTGATGTTATTTGAGTAGATGGTATTAGTAGGAGCTACGATGCCTCCTTCACCAACCTCTTATTTGACATTTCATATTCTTGTTGTTTGCTTCATATGGATGGCTTCCATATGCAACACCATCAATACTTTCAGCCATACAATAACTTCCTCTTTCCCGGCACAACAACGATCATTAACAACTTTAATCTTCATATATATATATAACAATAGACTAATTCTACTCTACAACATGTTATATGTACTCTCAAACACTCTCACATGCACTAATGCATATCTATATGCACTAAGAATGCATCCTTAACATGCCCATGAGTGCTTATTCTCTTCAACTTCTTCTGTGATATATGGTTTTCCAATGTCCATATCACAATTGTTTCTATAAAAAATTTCATCACTTCTTTTATCATGTATAGCTTACTTTGTTGTTCATGGAAGTCCTCAATTCTACTAGTTTCTTGTCGTCCTTCCTTACTGATGCAATAAACCCCAATTATCTTTTAATCCAATCGACGATACCTTTTCCATTATCCCAAGATGTTCAAGGACTTTAATCAATCCTAGAGCCCTTCTTCCACTTATGGAATACCCGTCATTGAAGTATGATTACATATTTTTAGAATAACTCTGTAGATAATGCATTTCCTTATGTATCTATTTCACTCTTTAGGGTGCAAGAGTCTTCATTATTTCACCCTTTAACTTCTTATACTTGTACCATGCTTCCACTAAACTACTCTGATAAAAACAAATGGAGGTACTACTCTAGAAATGTATAACTGATTCATGTAGATGATGCACCTTATCTCCATGTATACACTATGTCTCTTTTGGTAATAAGATTAGCTTTCTGAATTCTTAATTTACATGGTTGAACCTAGTTCATATCTTAACACTCTTAATTTTTGTCCTTTTTCTCCTCTTGTGATGAAGCCTTGACATGAAATCTTTCCTTGAGTGTCTACTAATCCTTAATATTAAGTCCAACTCTTTCACCTACTATATAAACCATCTTTCCATCTTTCATGTTTGTAGCTTCATGCATATCCATTGCTCATGCATTATCATGAATTGTAGATGGGATTTATTACCTAACATATACATTCGATATGCATTGTTATCAACTAGACATATTTCTCCAAAATAAAAAATTTCATTGGAAGACTTCCCTTGCATCAACTCTATTCTAACTGGAACATTTTCCCTTTAAGTGCACCATAAATCCCCCTCTGATTTCCCATGAGTTATGATACTCCTTTTACAGTTTAGGGCGCATATATGGATTATTATATATAATATATTTCCAATGAATATTAATGTTCCTCAATCTGATCTCTGGGATGAAAGTTGTGGCTTCTTGAAAAATCCACTTTCACTTCATTTGTGTGTTTTCTCCACTGGTGCAATTTTACTAGAAGTTCAACTTCTATCAACTGTATAATAAAATACATAAAGAACCAATTTTTTTTTTTATCACGAACTGATAATACTCATAATGAGGAACATAAAACAACCTTCAAATTCTCCATTTGTCACTCCAGTATAACAATTTGGAATCTGCAACTTTGTCCCTTTTGCAATTTTCTTTTTTTGAAAATGTAGGACAATCTTGTTGATGTGGCATCATTGGATGGCATGGAATTGATTTGTCACTAATATGGAAGTGAAGTGGATCTCACATGTCTTCAATCACCAGGGAATGCTTCCCCCTCTCCTCGCTCTATGTGCCTTTGGTCTTGTCCAGTTTTCATATTTCGACCACCGAGCCACTAGGGAACTGGTCACCAAGGAAATTCTTCCCCTTCCTCTCTTTTATGTATTCTTCCAATATGGTATGATAAGTGGAATTTAATCATTGGGCCATCGAGATATTCTCCCCCTCTCTCTCTCTTATCTATGACTCTAGTCTAGTCCATCGAACCACTGGGCCACCAAGAATTGTTTTTCCACAATGAAAATTCTCTATGACTGCGGCCTAGTCCACTATACCACTAGGTACCCCACAGAATCTTCCATCCAACTCCCACCCTTTGACTTTGATCCAGTCGAAATTCCCACTAGGAATGTGTTTTCCTTGTGGAACTCCCATTTTCCTCTAGGATAGGCCACCAACCATCGAGTAGAATGCCTTCCTCCACCCCTTTGACACCTATCCACCAAGAATCAATGAGAACACCTTTTTATCCCTCCTATGACCAACAATCAACTGACAATTGGGCCATTGATGAGAATACCCACCTTCTCCCTTCGCTCCCAAGTGATTTTTAGTTCAGTGAATGATCTTTTCTCATGGGGTCCTGATCTCTACTCTACTCTTCCAATGACATGTGGTGGTGAGCTGACCTATCATAGGGTGACAACTGACATATATAGAGGAGTATTGGGCACCAATTGAGCATATTGATGGGGCATTGAGGTGGTATCCAAAAGATACATTACACACAATGTCTATAGGGTTCCATGGCTCTTATTCCTTTGTTGAGCTCCACTTTTGCCATGTTTTACGTTGTACAAAAACATTCATTATTACACATTTTCCCGCATTGTGTTGTTAACACACACCATAAACCTTAATTAAATGTCATCATTCGTCATTTTATCTAGTGTGGTTAATACATCATCTTTTCTATCTTTTTAATGGTTAAGAGATGATTATATCATGATTTACTTATGACGGTTTGTGAAGTGTGATTCTTGTACTAGCATGATCAACATTCTTGTACCATTACTGCAGTTTAACATTCCCTCTCAACACTCTCATTCTGGTACCAATCATTGTTTAGCATATTCGCGTGCTTTGTCACAAAAATATGAAACATGGGTTTTCTCTGTAATTTAACGAATCACTACAGAAATAATCCATTGAAGATCAATATCTAACTCGATAGACATGATCTTGTGATCTAGTGTTAAGCTACATCTTGTAGTGTGATTTTTCATTTGAGCTTGTCTTACTTGCATTCATTACATTTTAAATTGTGGTTTGTTGGCATTAGGATAGACTAGACTCCAATCCTGCACATATTGTGCCCGCACCTCTAAGTCTACGACTCCCTTGTCGATAATTTAATGTTGGAATTAATAGTGCATATATTTAGCCAAAAAAATTTGGCACCATTTCGAGGGAGGTGCTAAAGGGATTAGGGTATATGTAGGTTTCTTTTAAATTACACATCTTGGGGGATGAGAAACAATAAGACGAGAGGTAAGAACTTGCATGAACACTATTGTGAGTTTCCCCAAAACCTTGACTGTTACTTTCTCACAAGTGTGTTTACTTTCCTGTAGGTGTGTTTATTTTCCTTGAAGTGTGATTTCCTTTTTTTCAAGAGTGTTTCTTTTATGGAAGTTTGATTTCTTTCTTGCAAGTGAGTTTCTTTTCATGCAAGTGTGGTGTGTTTTTCAATTATGTAATTAGGTTAATTTCATTCATTCTAAATTTCATTTTTTCTTCTAATTATTCCTTTTGGGTGTTGTAAGAATCCATATACACTACTCCATGTGCAAGACAGGGATTAGAAACCAACAAAGAAGTATTCAAGAATGATCGAGAGTTCGTTGAGAAAAGGAGGAATTTTTACTCCAAAAACTTTCTCAAATCCTAACAGTAGCTAGCATCTCTGCATCTCGGGAAGAGAAAATATTGAGAGCAATCAAGAACATACCTGAACTCCAGGAAGTGATAGAAAACCAAAAGATCCATGAGCCATATATAGAATCTTCCCCTGATCATCCTCGCTAATTTACAGAGGAGATTAGAAAACCATGGACTACATCTAATGGAGAACACACAGTAGAACCCGAGACCAAAGAATTCCTACCATGCCCATTGTCAGATCCTTTATGCATTCAAGAAGTTGATCAAGAAGATCTATATGGAATTATAGGGGAGGACATACAAAGTGGTCCAAATGAATAAGTGAACTAAGGATATCATGATTATATTGAACATTGGTTCCAGACAACCATTGGATTGAAATTTCACTCTTTTCTTCAACAACTCTTCGTATCATATCATTCAAAAAAATTGGTTTCTCATCTTCTGGTATTTATTAAAGTATATTGTTCAAACCTGAATGTGAGTATATTTGTAATCTTGTTATGCACATGGTTGCATTGGAAATACACGTATACTTGAAAATGGTTCCTTTTTTTATGTAAGGTAGGATAGAGAATAGGTGAATAAATGTTGCATATAGTTTGGTGTGACATTGTTTTAACAATGTTTTTAGTTGATAGTTATTTTTCAAAGTTTTATAAATAAATGAGGCTCTGATGATTTGTTGGAGTTTTGCAGGTATCCTCTTTTTGGTTGGATTGGGAGAACATCATCATGACTTATTCAGGGAATTAATTTCATTTCTTTTGGTTCTGTTGTTTCATTAAAACTATCCTTTATTCTAATCCCTTATTACCTAAAACATTTTTGGAACGGTTGAATCTCTTTTTTCTACTACTTCCTTAAAATTTGTTTTTATTTTAAGACCGTTCTCTGACCTTTATTAGTTTTTATATACTATTTTTATGAATTGTTTTCCTTGAAGAAATTTGTAGTTTAGGAAATTATTAATAATGCAAAACTGAAAATAAAGGAGTTCAATTATCAAACCCAAGACTTCTTGACATAACAAATCGTTTTCAGTTCTTTTAGATATTTATTTTCCCTTCTTTATAACAAAATTTCATATCATTTATTATAGCAGTAACTCATATCCATGTCTTTGATTATACTATGGAATTACATAATGTTAAAATTCCATATTATGAGACCCATAGGAAGCTAGTACAACTTGATCTAATCTCAAAGTTTGTCAGTAGAGCATATTTATTAAATAGTAGCAGGAGAGTGCATGATGTTTCTACCCATGGGAACACTACTATAATTCTATGTGAAGAAGATGACCTTAGGGACTAGAGGTACTTTAATTTATTTTATAATGGCCCCATCCACCACACTTTAAGTAAATTTAACCATTATATGTCTTTTGATTGATCTAAATACACAAGTCTATTTTTCATGCAAACAATCTTTTATGGGAAATCTGTAGAATATCTTCCAACATAATACCATCTCATCCTGTAAAAATGTTTTCAGATCTTCTCCTCCATTCACCCATGAAAAATCAACCTATGAAATTTTATATTAAGGGTTAATTTTGGGACAAGAGACTCTAATGGAAAATGGGTGTAAGAGGCTAACCCGTCGGGATACTAAATAGGTCTTCTGGAAGAGGGTACTGGCCTATGGTATGACTAGGAAAACCCATCAGGGTATTGAACAAACTCATGGGAAATGGGGCATTCTGTCTGGGGAGGATATTTCTTAGATGTCAAAATTACCCCATCGGTGTATTGAACAGGTTTCCTAGCAATGGGTTCTGATTTTGATATGCCTAATCTATATTTGTTTGTATAAACAATATACTTGTGTAAATCATTAAGAAGAAGCATGCAGGGTTGAACTAAATGCTAAAGAAAATCCATTTATTCTCCATTTGAGAATAACCCTAAGTTGACCTTAAGACCCTATCATCCAATTCATACTATATCTAAGATGTAATATCTTAAGAGTGGGACCATGATCTTAGAAGCTTAATATACTCAACTGTGAAATTTATCTTTATTACTTGAATGAATGTAAATCTTTTCAGAGTGAAAACGGTTGACTAGTTTCCTATAGGGTTTTCATTTGTTGAGACTCCTAATATTATTTTATCTTCCTTCCTAAAGGAGAAGAACAAAATCCCCACTCTAATTTATATAGGGCTCTCTAAACATAAGTGTTGCTAATATTTTGATGAATTTTGTTTAATCAAGGAAATATAAATATTTGCTATAGAACGAAAAAGCTAATTATACAGTTGTGTGGGTTATGCTTGAATTATGTCAATTAGTCATAGAAGGGAAATATTCATAAGTGATCTTCGAAAATTTTTCAAATATAAATTGTCAAAATGTGACATTAGATGTACTTCATGTTATGATTATTTTATTGTATGATCTTATGATTTGCTCTCTATGTGGTCAAGCTTAGAAATCATGGAATTTGTGCCCACAATTCATTAACAACTCTTAGATTTCTATTCTTAGCAAATCTCGGATTGGTATTAACAAAAGTTAGTAGGATTTATTTTCTTATAGCTGCATGCCACTCAGTCTTAAGCGGTTTGCATGAGGACATGCAAACTCTTGGGTTTGGGGAGATCTTTGTTACCCATGATTTTGGTCATCTTGATGGTGTATTGACGATGGTGTACTCAAGCTCCCAACAAGAACTTTCTCCTGAGAAAAGTGGCATTCATATCCTTCTAGAAAACATGTTTTTAAAGAGAGTTCACAGGCTGCTTATAGCCTAGGGTGCGAGAATGACCCATTCTCGCATACCACCTTCAGCTAGGGTGCGAACTTCTCGCATTGTGCTCTATGCCTAGGGTGCGAACTTGTTCTCAAGCTTGGAAAAAGGAAGAAGTCTCGAGGGTTCTAGAAGGGAATCTTCTAGAGAATGGGTTTGTTGGTAAATATGTAACAGACAACGAATGGCATGAAGAATGTACAGAGGATTGTTAGCATATTTATAGGCAGTGTATACTTGTCATTGATGGCAAGTACAGTTGTGGTTGTGGTGATGGCTTGAGTACAACATCAATGAATAGCAGTGCAACAATAATCGGGAGGAGAAGAGTCAGTAACTGTTGGATTCCATTCAAATTTCCCGAAAGAACGAGGGCCGTTAGATCTGAATGAAGACAAGACGAGCGCACTAAAGAGGAGTACAGAGCTCAGTCGTTAGATCCAAGCGCAAGACCCGACCATCGTCGGATCAAGGATAACCTGCACGCTCTTTAAAGTACAAGGAGAAGTGGGCGTAATCACAATATGCAAAATCATGATCAAATCTGAGCCGTCAGATCAAACTTTGATCTGGACCGTTAATTCCAGTCAGTATCGGGGATCGTGACTTTGAAATGTCAAAATCACTTGACATCAAGAACCCCGATTTCGCGATATGCGATATCGCGATTCAATTGCAGCCGTTAAAGTTAGAAGTGATCTGGACCGTTGATTCTCTGCATGGAGTATCGGGGATCGGGATTTTGAAGTGACAAAATAATTTGACAACAAGAACCCCGAAATCGCGATATGTGATTTTGCGATTTAATCGCAACCGCTGAATAGAGATCAGATTTGGACCGTTGATTTAACTTCTTATCGGAGTTTTGGGGATCGCGAACTCAAGGGGCAAAGAACTCATTTCATAAAGAATGTCGATTTCGCGATATGTGAAATCGCGATTGAATCTGGACCGTCAGATCAAGAAATGATCGGGACGATTGATCTGACATCTCACGGAGTTTCGGGGATCGGGATTTGTAAGTGACAAAAACAATGAATGTCAATAATGCCGATTTCGCGATGAGTGAATTCCCGACTTAATCTGAATCTTCAGAGCTAATTATGGTCTCGATCGTTGATCCGACCGCTTTACGAAATTTTGTGAATCAAGATTTGTAAGTGAAAAGAACATTGAACATAAGGAATGCCGAAACCCGATTTAAAAAGGAAAGAATAATAAAGGTCATCCAATGGTGAGGATAAAAATTGACTGTGATCGGAGCGTTACTGTTATTTCTCACAGATTAACTCCTGAGTTTGGAATCTGTTAGCAAAACGGACTCATGATTGCAAATCAGTTAGTGTTTCAGTTGGTGTTTTAGTTGCTTAGACAATTGTTGTCTTTTTGCCTAAAGAATCGGGAAGTTGAACTGTTACATTCGAGTGTATAAAAGAAGATCAAACAGATTGTGTCGGGTTGGCAGTTCTGTAAGGGAAAAAGAATGAAACTGTAAGAATAGAGAAGGAGAGGATGCACAGGAGGAGATTGAGGAGATGTGAAGTATGAGATGAAATGCAGAGCATAATAATAGAATGAGTTGAAGAAGAGAAGAAGGAGAGCATGAGTTGATGCAAAGCATACCTGCTGAATAGACAGAGGAAGAGAAGAGCAGCAGAATAGACTATAGAAGACCAGATGTACAGAACAAAGAAAGATTGGTAAGAACTGGTTTATCTGTAAAGTTGAATGTTTATTTAGCCATTTATATTTTAGGGAGGTTGGGAGGTGCTCGGGAGGACTGTTGTCCTCAGAAGTTCAAGTGGGTGCTTGAACACAGGGAGTTGTAGCTTCCATCTGGTTGCAGCCAGAGAAACCAGGGTGGCAGGGTGGTGCTAGGGAGNGCATGCAGGGTTGAACTAAATGCTAAAGAAAATCCATTTATTCTCCATTTGAGAATAACCCTAAGTTGACCTTAAGACCCTATCATCCAATTCATACTATATCTAAGATGTAATATCTTAAGAGTGGGACCATGATCTTAGAAAATTAATATACTCAACTGTGAAATTTATCTTTATTACTTGAATGACTGTAAATCTTTTCAGAGTGAAAACGGTTGACTAGTTTCCTATAGGGTTTTCATTTGTTGAGACTCCTAATATTATTTTATCTTCCTTCCTAAAGGAGAAGAACAAAATCCCTACTCTAATTTATATAGGGCTCTCTAAACATAAGTGCTGCTAATATTTTGATGAATTTTGTTTAATCAAGGAAATATAAAGATTTGATATAGAACGAAAAAGCTAATTATACATTTGTGTGGGTTATGCTTGAATTATGTCAATCAGTCATAGAAGGGGAATATTCATAAGTGATCTTCGAAAAAATTTCAAATCTAAATTGTCAAAATGTGACATTGGATGTACTTCATGTTATGATTATTTTATTATATGATATTATGATTTTCTCTCTATGTGGTCAAGCTAATAAATCATGGAATTTGTGCCCACAATTCATTAACAAATCTTAGATTTCTATTCTTAGCAAATCTCGGATTGGTATTAACAAAAGTTAGCAGGATTTGTTTTCTTATAGCCGCATGCCACTCAGTCTTAAGAGGTTTGCATGAGGACATGCAAACTCTTGGGTTTGGGGGAGATCTCTATTACCCATGATTTTGGTCATATTGATGGTGTATTAACGATGGTGTACTCAGGCTCCCAACAAGAACTTTCTCTTGAGAAAAGTGGCATTCATCTCCTTCCAGAAAACATGTTTTTAAAGAGAGTTCACAGGCTGCTTATAGCCTAGGGTGCGAGAATGACCCATTCTTGTAGGCCACCTTCAGCTAGGGTGTGAACTTCTCGCACTGTGCTCTATGCCTAGGGTGCGAACTTGTTCTCAAGCTTGGAAAAAGGAAGAAGTCTCGAGGGTTCTAGAAGGGAATCTTCTAGAGAATGGGTTGGCATTCG
>SNQJ01S0059294.1:10562-28952 GCA_010110895.2 Picea sitchensis | reverse complement strand
AATGGTTATCATTTTACTGGTTTCCTTGATTTGGTGGGATCATTCTCATCCATGTAACCATCTCATCCTCTCCTATATATTGATAGGATTCTCATGGAAAAGGTTAAGAAAGATTAATTGAAGAATTGGTGAAGGAATTGTGTGAAGAACCTAGCTTGAGTAGAAGCTTGGAGACTCTACTAGGTCTATCAAGAGAAATTGGATCTTCTTCATGCAAGGACCGAGCAAGTGTGTGTTGGAACCAAGATTCACCGAAAGGAAGCTTGCAACATCAAGGTGATCAGGTTGTATCTTCTACTTTCGATTAATATGATACTGGGACATGTCCTTTTCCCATAAAGTCATTCTCACTTTATTGTGTAATTCCTTGATCATTTGTATAAGTTGACGATTGAATACATTTTTCTATCTTCACTTTGGTTGGTTTGTGTTGTCTTGGTCTTGACCTCATGAGAGAACCGGAGCGAAGTGGGAGCAACAGAGACCCTAGGAAGCGATACAAAGGTATGTTACTTGTTCCTCCTTACTAGCTAATTCGATGGTCATAACTTAGGGAAAGAGTCATGTCCTGTCCTATTTTGTTCTAGATCCAGGTGGATCTAGGGAGATCTGTTAGTGTTCGAACCTACCAATTAGTCTGATAACAAAATTGGTGACTCCACCGGGGATACAACCTATTTTTTCATGGTTTTTGGTGTTTTTCCTTGGCCATTTTCTCTTTCCTTACCTTTCTTCAGTTCTATCCATCTCTGAGTCTTTAGGACACCCTGATAGATTCTCTGGGTCCAGAAGTCCCTTCAAAATTTTGGTCTTTTTCCAAAATTTTGACTAGTTTCAGGCCTTCTCGCATTGAACCCCATAATGACCTACGAGAACACCTTGAATTCACACTCTGATTTTAAGTCCAATGCGGGGTTCTCGCACCCGGCTCAAAGCCAGCCTGCGAGAATGACCCATTCTCTCACTGTACAATATTGATAGCCTGCGAACCCTCTTTTAAAATTTTTGGATTTAAGGTTTTTGCATGTTCAGATGTCCAGATCAGTATAGGTGTCTGAAAAAAAATTCTTGGACCATTGGTTGATGTTTTCTTGACTTCGGATTTTGTACACGATTAGTCTTCGGAGATCAAAGGCTCTTCTTGTCCATGTTTTTCTCAACTCTCATCTCTTGACTTGTCTTAGCAAAGATATACTCTCTGATCTTGGAATCTAAGTACTTGTTTGGTTAGGAGCTGGTGATCGGTTTGAAAGTTGGGATTCCTTGTCTTTCTCATTTGCTCATTGTTTGGAAGATCATTGTTCTCATGCAATTGAAAAGACTAGTCTTGTCTGCTTGTCATTTTTGTTTCCATTAAAAGATTGGTTTGGGTTTTGTTTATTGTTTTTTCATTAGTTATTGGTTTTCCTTACTTTCACCACCATGGTGTGGATCCTTTTTGAAAAGTAAAAAACATTTTTCTTTTAAAAGCATTTTCGTTTTGAAAATATTGAAAATCAAGTGTTGAAATTGTTGAAAAAGAACAAATAGAAAATTGTCATTGTTGCGTGATTCGTTGAGATTGCATTTTAAAGAAGATTGTGTATCGTAGTTCAAGATTGTTCCGGAAAAGTTCTCTTCCCTCTCGTACATAGGATTCATTAAATGAAAATTGATTTATTTCATTCCTATCTATGCATTGTTGGGTTAGAGTCTCACACAACATCGGTTTCACCTCCATTTCCTTTGAGTAACAATAGCCCTTAAAAATATTGCGTAATTTTAAAATTTAACTAGTAACTCTTTTCTAGGACTCTATTACACCAACAATCAGCTAGGCTAACGCTTTGGAATAGGCCGAGAGATACACTCTCCAAAGAACAAAACACACAATAGCATCTTGTGTTAAGGAGTGTCAAAATTCCATTTACAACATTTCGTCCTCGGAAGCCCTTCTCACACAAGGGTCAAACACGAGGTCACATTGATATTGACAGAGTTACTCACCCTTATTTATTGATATCGGTGTAGATATTGCATGTATTACGGGGGTCACTTAGAGGTATACCCACAATGATGAGTGGAAGCCTCTCAAGTTGATTTTGGGATAGATACCCTACCCTTGCGTGTGGATCGGACTGTTGACTGTCCCCCCGAGCTTCATTATTGTCAGTGGTAACCTTAGTGGCCTATGTTTTTAGGGTCTTACACAAGGTGACTGTGAAGGGGAAAGTCTTCACGGTACCTAGAATCGACGTTTACCAAACTCACTCAGGCTCCTTGGAGGTTATACCCACGATTATGTGTGGGAGCGTGCACCAGGGTGTAAGTCCGTTAAGCAGGTCATCAATGTAACTTTTCCACCCTAGCCTAGCCCCTTCTCGTCTCATGGTTGAGACATTGGATTTCATCACCAACTAGTGACTTTGAAATTAGAAGGTCTTGTTTGCTTGGTATTGTTTCCTAGATTTTGTTTACTAGCGCATGCTGCTTGTTTACCCAAGTTGACCATAGGTTTTTTCTTCATAAGTTTGTAACTCGTTCACAATAGACCCTCCATGTCGTTCACGTAGAATGCATGGCTTACCTCTAGAAAACCTAGAAGGTTCTCAACCCTTGCCTACAAGATCACCTGAGGGCTCTCCTCAATGGAGTGAAGTCCAAGACGTCACCACTCCACAAGTGGAAAGAACTGACTCTCTAGAACGGTTCCGAATTACCAATTCTCGAGAGGACTTTTGACTTCACCCCGATTATGAGAGATGTATTATGCGAGTGAATTCTTCTGGAGATTTAGTTGTTTTGTCTTCTAGATCACTGACTAGACCTTTTCTAGGACCTGAAGGCCAAGACCCTTTTTGGTCTGCTGGCATTTTTAGATGGGACTTTTTTGGTGCAGGATCAGGCATTGAAATCACCGTCTCCCCTGCATTCCCCGAAACCTCTGACCCAGACACAGTACATTTTACTACTTATTATTATTTTCCTAGTACAAAAGCTCCGCGAGTTGACCACATCTTGACCGTCCCTATAGAAATGGTCCATTACACAGATACTACGAGTATTCGCATCAGGATTACAACGACTAGTCAAGCCCCCATCGGCACACCTCTCTCACCCAATGTCACCCCGACACTTCCACCTGGATACCGTACGTTGAATGCTTTTATTCCCACTCCAATGCAAACCCCATCCGAAACTCCTGGTGGTCCCTCTTCTTCTGGGCACTCTCCTCTCAGCCTCATTCCGACACTTCCTCGACCCCCTTTCGGAGGACCTTTCTCGTCCTCTACCGGCAACACTAATCCTAGTGGCACTATTTCGTCGTTCACACCAAATTACCAAATTTCTGTTGGTGGACAATTTCACCAAGTAAGTTTGACTCAACCCCCCCTTGTAGGGAAAATTCCTATTGGAACACAAATCCCAATTGGAACGCAACCCCCAATTGGAACACAACCCCGAATTGGAGGACAACCCCCACCTACCCCACCTTATGGACAAAACATACCTCCATCCTTGGCCCAGTATTGGAACCATCTGATACAACATAATCCTTAATCGACTGGGGGGAAACAACTTCCAGCTACATCTATTATACCCCCAAGTATAGGCCAACCATATCCAGGTACATCCAATCCTATTTGGGGTTCGAATTCTCAAAATCACGTCCCTATTCAAGGATACAATCCCATGAGCTACTTTCCTCCACAACAACCACCGAATCTTCCTGGGTCTTCACATTATATGCAGACTGCTTATGGTCCCACTAGTTTTCCGACAGGACTCCCTCCCCAAAGCCACCAATACCTGCATGTGAATAGACAGTTACCCTTCTTGGCCACTTTGGACCTCCCGGATCTGTCAAGTATTTTAAATGATCCAATCCGTCACTCTCCCCATTGGCCCACTATACCAACCAAGCTACCCTCTGACATCCCTAAATTCGATGGAAAAGCAGGAGAGGACCCAAACAATCACGTCATGAATTTTCATCTCTGGTGCTCATCCAACTCCTTGATGGATGACTCTATCTGATTACGTCTTTTTCAAAGAACTCTCACAGGTTCTGCTACGAAGTGGCATATAGAATTACCACGAGGTTTCTTCGCTGACTTCAACACCCTAGCTATGGCCTTCCTCACCCACTACTAGTTACTGATCCGTTATGAAACGGGGACCGAGATTCTGAGTTCTTTCAAACAAAACAAAGCCACTCATATATCTGATCACATTCATGAGTGGCGACGGAGACGACGTCTCATCAAACTTGAACTTCCCGATCAGTTGCTGGCAGAGTGGTTCACAAAATAATTTGTGAATGACATCATTCGTGATAGTGCCATGGGTGGATTTGTCATGGAAGAACAAGCCATAAGTCGTGCTCAATACCTTGACCTTTTTTACTCAAAAACGGGTACTCTTTATGACTTACCCCCCAATGCACCTCGTCCTTCCACTTCCGCCACTTCAACTACTCTGGCTGCTTCTCATGCAGTCGACGGGGTGATTGGCACCTTCCATGCCCAACCACATTTCATCTCAAGCACCAACCCCAAACCTGCGTCTTCTAATGTTCAAAATGCTCCGTCTCCTACCCCTCCCACCGACAAGACTTCTGAGGTAAATGTTGTCCAATCTACCCCAGCCAGTAAAAACAAATCCAAAAAGGGAAGGGGTAAGAATAAGGAGGACAAAATTACTTCTCAAGCAAAGAGAACCAAAACTCCACCTGTTGATGATAGGGATAAGCGCAAACCCCGATATCCTTGTCTTATCTGCGGTGAGGATCACTACATGAAGGATTGTCCACGATGTGCTGAGGTTACTAAGTTCCTTCAGGGAGCCCCCAAACCACCCACTCTGGCTGTCTTTTCGCAACCCTTCCCCTCTCAACAACAGGCCCAATTGGTCATCCATGACCAACCTTCCCTTTCCACTACATCCTATGTATTGATGTGTACTAACGATTCAAAGAAGAATGACATTGCACTCACCACTCGAGCCAAAGATTATTCTCCCTCTAAAGAGAAGGTTGATGATCTACCTCCTTCATTGGTACAACCCTCTCCTACGACTCCACCTACCAATGGTCCTCTTCATCTCGAACGACTGAGCCTTGACACAGTTCTTCAACCCCTCCCAAAGGGTGTCGTTTGGAAATCGGCTTTCAATCCTCATGCTCGTGCTGCCTAGAACTACAACATTGTTGAAGATCTGGTCCAAGCACCTTCTATGATGTCAGCCCTCTAAGTCCTTCAAAGTTTTCCCACACAAAAGGAAGGCACTGTTAAAATCTATCGGTGGAATCGACCCGATGGACATGAATTTAATAATTTTTGACTTGGAATATCACATTCCAAGGTTACCCCCTCAACTCGCATTCCAAGTCCAGGTGATTGTCTCCGACAAAAACATTTGTCGCACCATTATCGACGAGGGTGCCTTGACGTGTGTCATGTTTGTTACCTACTGGAAATCCATCGACTCTCCCTCTTTGACTGAATCCCATAACACTCTCAAAGCCTTCAATGGCTCTAGTTTTAATCCCTACGGTGTTCTTCCTTCGTTGCCCATCACGCTAGAAGGCAAAATGGTCCAAGTCGAAGTGGAAGTCTTTAACGCTCCTCTCGATTACAATATTCTACTTGGCCATAGCTGGATCGATTCGATGCGTGCAATTGTGTCGACTCTTTTTCATGTGGTACGTTTCCCGCGTCAAGGAAAGGTAATCACGGTCAACCAATTAGCCTTTTTTAACTCATATACCCATACTGGCAACATACCGTTCATTGCTAAAACCCCACCGGGTTACGAGAATGTCAGTGTAGGTCTTCTCAAAGACTCCTCGTTAATGGGCACTTTCCCCATTCCACCGCCCGATGTTCCACACTCGTTTGTCGCTTCAATTAACATGATCTCCACCTCAATTCATGAAACCCATGCGTCTCACGACCCATGGCTAGTACCTGACCCTGGCGATCATCTTCATTACGACGATGAAATGCCTTTAAGTCCGGTCAAATCTACCTATCAGGCCATTCAATCGGCCACCCCCTCTACCCCCTCTATTGGTGAGTTATCTCCAGATCCTTTCCATTCATTTTTCCCACAGACAAGATGATCATGTCTGTCATGGAAGACACCCCTTGGGACGACGGACATCACCGTTCCATTCTTTTTTCTGGAGAAACATACCATCGAGAAATACCAACGGATTTCGACCCCATTGACTGTTGTCATCATTTCAACCATTCCTGAGTCCACACATGATTTGTTTTCCGAAGGGAACTTAAGAAATATCTCACCCACTATTCCTCTCGACGTATCCATCAAACTTGGAACTATCGAAAATGTGCATATCGGAGCTTCGTGTTCCCTGGACGAAATCGTCACCTACATGTCACTTTTCAAAGAGTTTCGTGACGTCTTCACCTGGAGCTACGAATAAATGTCGGGTATCGACCCTGACATTGTGATACATGAGATCAAGACATACCTAGACGCTAAACTCGTCCGACAATGCCTTCGTCCAGTTCACCCACGTAAAGCGACTGCTATCAAACTTGAAGTCGAGAAACTTCTTAAAGCCAGATTTATTTACCCGGTGGCCCTCACTGACTAGGTTTCCAATCTTGTCCCAATCGACAAGAAACAAGGCACAATCTACGTATGCGTTGATTATAGGGATATCAACAAAGCTTGTCCCAAGGACAACTTTCCTACCCCCTTCGTCGATCAGATTGTCGACGATTGCGTCGGAAGAGAAATATTCTCTCTGATGGATGGTTTCTACGGATATAATCAAATCAATATTGTTCCTAAGGATCAACACAAGATGACTTTTATTTGTCCTTGGGGCACTTTTGCCTATCGAAAACTCCCTTTCGGTCTCAAGAACACCGACACAAATTTTCAACGCGTTATGTCTTATGCCTTCTATGATATCAAGAACATCATGCAACCATATCTTGACGACTTACCCGCTCATTCCATGCACCGAGTCAATCATCCAATCCACCTCCGAGCCATTTTCATCCACTGTCGGTTTTACCACATACACTTGAATCCTCACAAGTGCGTTTTCTGCGTGGAATCTGGCTGATTTCTAGGCTTTATTGTTTCTTGTCAAGGGATCAGGGTAGATCCTTTAAAGGTCGAGGTGATTCTTAATCTCTCTCCTCCTTCTACACTTCGCCAGTTACAAAGTTTTCAAGGGAAAGTGAACTTTCTTCATCGTTTCATCCCGAACTACGCCGAGATAACTCGTGGATTTACGCAACTCCTAAAAAAGGGTTCTGAGTTCATATGGGATACCATCACAAACAAATCCTTCGAATATTTGAAATTGTCCCTAACACGTGCTCCGCTTCTTTTCCCCCCCGATTACAGTTGCGATTATTTCCTCTACCTCGCAGCCTCAGATTACACCATTGCTATGGATCTCGTCCAAGAGGATGATTCTCATGATGTACATGTTATCTATTACTTGATTCGAAGTCTAACATCTACCGAAACCAAGTATCTACATGTTGAAAAACTAGCCTCGACAACCATCCAAGCAGTCTAACGCTTCTGGCACTATATCCTCTCTCGCAAGACTACAGTGATTTCTAACTGCAACCCTATGCAACACATTCTCACACGTCAATTTATAGGGGGGAAATACTCCAAATGGATCGTGATACTCCAGAAGTTTGACTTGGAATTCGAACGAGCCAAGTCCAAGAAGTCCTTAGTGTTTTTCGAGTTGATATGCGACTTTCCCTACTCTGAAATGGAAAATGTAGCAGTCGATTCATTACCCGATGAATCCCTTTTCCTAATTAGTTACGATGATCTTTGGTATGGCGATATCATCATATATCTCCAAACCCAGACTTTTCGGCCCAATTTGTCCAGTACTGACCGACATCGAATACGCTACCAAGCCCGTCAATATATTATCCTTGGGGACACTCTTTATCGTTGGGGGATTGACTCATTTTTTCGATGCTGCCTCACATTTGACAAAACCGATAAAACCTTAAATGACTACCATTCTGGAGCTTGCGGTGGTCATATGTCTGGGTATGCTATTGCCCAAAAGATCTTATGTGCAGGGTATTTTTGGCCTTCTTTATTTAACAACTGCATAATCTCCGTCCAAAAATGCAACGCTTGCCAGACCTATACTCATAATATACGGTCACATCCCGCTCCTCTTCACCCTGTCGTCTCCGTTGGTCCCTTTGTGAAATGGGGCATCAATTTCATGACATGTCACCCCCACTCGGTCGGGGGGCATGGATACATTATTATGGCTATAGATTATTTTACGAAATGGGCCGAGGTGATGCCGACATTTGATAATACTAGAAAAACCGCAACATTATTAATTTTTAATCACATCATAGCTCATTTTGGTGTTCCTCAGGCTATCATCACTGATCATGGTAGCCACTTTAGAAACTTCATGATGTCTGAACTCACTGAAAATTTGGGTCTTCACCATGAAAACTCAATGCCCTATTACCCACAAGCCAACGACCAAGTCTAAGCGATTAACAAAGTTCTCATAACTATGCTCTGATGAATGATAGGGATTCAAAAAACAAGTTGGCACACAATGTTGTTTTCATCATTGTGGGCTTACAGGACATCCGTTAAGTCTGCTACTGGGTTTACACCTTTCTGGTTAGTCTATGGTTTGTAATCCATTCTCCCTATCGAATGTGAGATACCCTCTTTAAAACTGGTTGTTGAACTCCTACCAAACACTTCTGCTGAGGAAGAACATCTATTGTATCTTATGCGATTAGGCGAAACTCGACATGATGCTACCCTAGTCATTGAAGCCCAGAAGAAACGTGTCAAGGCCCAATACGACAAACATGTCAAGCCTCATGTTTTCTCCGAAGGAGATCTGGTTCTCCTCTATGAACAAGATCAAGATATGCTAGGAGCTGGAAAATTCGAAGCCATGTGGCGAGGTCCTTATATGGTTAGATGAGTTTTGGAAAAAGGAGCTTACGAATTAGTAGATTACGATGGTATCCCTTCGAGTGAACCTAGAAATGGGTTGTACTTGAAGAAGTACTATGCATAAGATCACCTGTGCACAAGTACTTGTATTTTTATTGTATCATACTTCTTGTGTGTTACTGTAGTTTTCTTTTGTCGTTATCTGGTCTCTTCCCTTATGTGATGTTGTGTTTGATTTCCAGATGTTGAATTTTTTGCTACCCTACTTTGGCTTCGCTGATGGTGCTAGCCGTAGTACTCAGAACCTTGCTTCTACTACATGGGCAATTTACGCCCCTACAAATGAACTTGTCACTTTACGAGGTGTGTGCCTCGGTCGTGCGACCAACAATATTGCAGAGTATAACGTCGTTATCGAATTATTGATTGATGTTATCTCACTTGGTATCTGTCACTTGGTTGTGCAACTTGATTCGCATCTTGTAGTACTACAGTTAAGTAATGTCTATGCTATTCGAAGTCCTACTTTGTTATGGGTGTATTTGTGAATTCGCCTCTTGGAATGTTATTTTGATTATATTGAGTATTAGCATATTCCTAGATGTCAAAATCATCTAACTAATGCATTAGCTAACTATGTATTAGATAGACATTTCGTTCATTTATAAATCAATCACATCAACTTTCACACAACAGAAGATAAACCGGTAGAAGCCGTATGTATATATAACGATCAAAAAGTTTTTTACAAAAAGTTCTGTCTGAGGACCAAAATTTCAAAATCTGAAGCTCATAGCTTCTACAAAGTGACGTCATGGATGACGTTCATGGTAACACACGACTGCCCAGGAAACCCTATGAAGAAGTCGGCCAACCGACTCTGAAACTCCCACCGTATGACACTGATAATGTCATGGAACCTCTTCAAGAGGCATGTCTGGAATGTCTGTTGTCAAACCCTCTAAATTTTGTTTCACTGCTTCATAATCTTCAGCGTCCCATCGTGGCACTGGAGCCACCTATCCTCATCTCTGAATAGGAGAAGTACCAGGTGGTCAATAAGGCCCCACGTCTGTGTCATTAAAAAAGAATTTTTGTAATTATACCTTGGATGAACATAAAAACATTTGCATATGATAAAATTCACAAAAACATTGAAAAAGTAAAAAATGTGTACTTCTTACCAAGATCCCCCCACTGAGTGCCCTCGGGCAGGGCCAAGTCCCGATTTCCTTGGAAGTCTAACCCAGCATAGGCATAATCATCGACCATCAACATCTATGGTCGCAACCAGTCGAAGAAGGCAACATTGTATTTGATGATTGGTCCAACTACGTGCCGGGCCATGAGCTGACACCACCTCAACATTCTTGGATCCTCTGGAGCCAGTAAACCACACTCAACCTACAACCTCGGTAAGGGAACCCTCTCAAGAAAGAAGGACACCAACAATGACCCATACCCGAATTGCTTCAGGTTGCCTCGCCTGCATTTAGTCAACTGCCTCGTCATGCTACGAAGGACTGCGTCTTCCCAGTTAAAGACCCGAGGCTCAGTACACTCTATGGCATACTGAAAATAGCTTTCGAGAGCCATGTGTGGAGCAACACTCCCAACCATACGAGTAATGGTGAAAAAAATAGTGTGAAGGGTCAAATCTCGCACCCCCCAAATGGCCACCTTTCCTTTTCTCCTTTCCGCCTCTAGAACACAGTGAAAACGACAATATTCACTCATAGGCATCCCACCACCTCTACTACCAGTGAAGCTCATGTGGTACCCATGCTGTGATAGTCCTATCAAGAAGTAAACGTCCTCGATATCCAAAGACAATGTGTGGACCCCTACGTGGAAAACTTGTTGGTTCATGTCCCACATATGCACAAGGTACTCCAATAGCTTGACTTGGGCCCTCATACCCGAGATACGAAAGAATTTCAGGAGACCAAATTCTTGCAAAGCGGCAACGGTGCCTGGGTTATTCCCAGAAATAGAATCATCTTCTTCATTCTCTCTTTCACACCATTCCAGAACCATGGTGATAGCCAAATGCCTGCATAAGACACATAAGAAGAAGGTCAACAACTCTCTTCAACACTTGGTAACTTTTTCATTGAGCAAACTTCAAAGAATTTTTTCACTTTGCGGTTCTAGTAGGTTCCCTTTAGGAACAGTGTGAGGTTCTCGCAGGTGCCTTTGGGGCCACCTACGAGAATGATGCATTCTCACAGGTCCCATGTGGCTGGCCTGCGAGAATGGTTGAGTGCGATTTTAACCCCTAAAACAAACTCAAAAACATGAATTTTACCAATGAAAATGAAAAATTGAACCATGAAAAGATAGAGGACAAGGAGCTTACCTCACTGCTGGAGATGGTTTTTTGAATGGATTCTCATACCTCCCACAATCAAGAGCCGAAATTACAGGGCAAAAGAGGGGTTTTGGACTAAAATATTTGCAAAGTTACAATGACTATGGTAAAAAGAACTTTTACCCACTTATATTTACTTTTACCATTTTTTATTGGTTTTTATAATTGTTTTCTTTATTAAACCTAATGCCTAATACCCTTATGAGTGCGACTTTTGCGTATGTAATGACCTCGACGTTCATACACAGGGATACAAACATTTTTTTCTCTTTTTCATCGCATGTTTTGATTGTTTTTTATGGTTTTTGCACAAAACCTCAAGCTCGGTCTTTGTCCGTTCTCACGCTCGAAAATACATGAGAACGCGATCGAGCACACTTTTATCAGTTTTTCAATCTCAACAAGGTTATACAAAAAAGGAACCCCCCTGGAGTCCTCTTTAATCTCTTTTCAGACTCTCTAAATATGAAAAGATTGTTGAGCGACCTTGCTATTTTCACGCTCGTTAAAGTATTTGAAGAAAGCGTCTGTTGGGCGATAATTTATCTCTTTTTCAGTCTCATCAGACTATTTTACGAAAAATGAACTGAGAGAGTCCTCTTTTAAGTGTTTTTCCAGACTCTATAATCATGAAAAACCTTAGAGTTTTCTATCTTTGGACTCGTTAAACAAACATCGACAGACCCATAATGGGACCGAACCACTCCTTCCTAGGGTTCGTTAAACATACTCCGAAGGACTCATCCGAAGGATGAGCTTACATCAACAAGCATATGGTATCCTCCTCAAGATTGCGTAAAGATAAAGAGGTACTCGCCAGAAATGGTGGGGGAAAATTTGGGAAAGGGATGTGTTTTCGTATTCATATTATTGGCAGTAAGTGTCAATCTTGAACATGAAACCCCCCTATTCATTATTTGAAGTTGATTTGGGAAATCCATTCGTCTCTCATTCGATTTGATACAAGGTCATATCCTGAGTCATCTCTGAGTCAATGCTTCCAAATCATTGGTCATGTCATTCATATGTTCAAGAGAAGTTCATCCGAAACATCTATTGAGTCGGCCATCTGCAGTTGCCCATTCTCTTCATGTCGACCTTCCCTGTGTCCAGTCCAACTTACATCAGACTCTGTTTCACCTTCAAAATCTATTACTCATTTTGTGTCATTGATGGGGAATACATCAAGGTCCTCCTGTGATGAGTTTTGTTCCATCGACTCCAGCTCATTATCCGGAAACAAGACTTAGAAATTATTTGGTACCTTGGAACTTGCATGCCTCAATGGCACGTTTCCTTGATTTCGACAGTGGGTTTTCATCATTGACCCCTGATCGGGAGATTCTGTCGAGTGTTCTACCTCAACTCATTTATTCACACTCGGTGGATTGTACTAGTGTACCTTGGGAGTCATTGACATTAATGGTGATTTCCCTCGAACTTGTTAACGGTTTCATCAATGACCGGTAATCAAGTGGTTTATACCATGTTCAACTTCGACACATGTAATCACATGATTAGATTCATACTTTTGGGTGATGGGATTGAAGACCCTGGATCTTTTCTCTTCAGTCCAGGTTGCGATGGAATATGTATAATTTTCTGACACATAGATCCACTTTGTATGTCTCGTGGCTATGTCGTCTCAATTTGAATTTTCTTGCATGGATCCACAGTGTATTCTTGGTGGCTATGCGATATTTTAATGGCATGGATCCATGGTGTATGATTGGTGTCCATGACCTATGTTTATGATGTCATCCATTCATGATCTGAGTATGGGAATTCCTATCTCAGAACTAGTATGATATTCTACAGATGCTTGGTTGTTCGCAGGTTTCTGATTAGGTGCGCTTCTGGTTTCCGACACACACACGAAGTTTACAAAGTATTTCAGTTGTCACTAATTATGGCCTCATACTTTTGGGGGCATTTTGTTACCCATGATTTTGGTCATCTTGATGGTGTATTGATGATGGTGTACTCAAGCTCCCAACAAGAACTTTCTCCTGAGAAAAGTGGCATTCATCTCCTTCCAAAAAACATGTTTTTAAAGAGAGTTCGCAGGCTGCTTATAGCCTAGGGTGAATGAATGACCCATTCTCATAGGCCACCTTCATCTAGGGTGTGAACTTATCACACTGTGCTCTATGCCTAGGGTGCGAACTTATTCTCAAGCTTGGAAAAAGGAAGAAGTCTCGAGGGTTCTAGAAGGGAATATTCTAGAGAATGCGTTGGTATTCTAATGGTTATCATTTTACTGGTTTCCCTGATTTGCTGGGATCATTATCATCCATGTAACCATCTCATCATCTCCTATATATTGATAGGATTCTCATGGAAAAGTTTAAGCAAGATTAATTGAAGAATTGGTGAAGGAATTGTGTGAAGAACCCAGCTTGAGCAGAAGCTTGGAGACTCTACTAGGTCTATCAAGAGAAATTGGATCTTCTTCATGCAAGGACCGAGAAAGTGTGTGTCGGAACCAAACGTCACCAAAATGAAGCTTGCGACATCAAGGTGATCAGGTTGTATCTTCTACTTTCGATTAATATGATACAATGACATGTCCTTTTACCATAAAGTCGTTCTCACTTTATTGTGTAATTCCTTGATCATATGCATATGTTGACGATTTAATACATTTTTCTATATTCACTTTGGTTGGTTTGTTTTGTCTTGGTCTTGACCTCATGAGAGCACCGGAGAAAAGAAGGATAAACAGAGACCCTAGGAAGTGATACAAAGGTATGTTACTTGTTCCTCCTTACTAGCTAATTTGATGGTCATAACTTAGGGAAAGAGTCATGTCTTGTCCTGTTTTGTTCTAGATCCAGGTGGATATAGGGAGATATGTTAGTGTCCGCACCTACCGATTAGTCCGATAACAATCTCCAAATCCCTTCTAGATCTTCAGAGTCTCTCTTCAGCATCTCCAACATCTCCAACATATTCAATTCATCTAAGCCAGATTATTTTCTTGATCTAGTAGATCAAGTTCCGTTCTCTTCAGTTCTCATCATATTTTGTGCAACTCTTATTAGATTCATTATCTTCAGTAGTCCTCATCTTTTCTCCATCTCATCTTCATATTTCGACGGTCCACATCATGGTTCAATAGATCTTTCATCTTGTTCTGCATGGTTTCCACTTCAGCGTGCATTAGAATTCAAAGAATGGGTAACTTGAGGTAAAACATGTATAAATCTCTTTAATTTACTAATAATTTGGAAAACATGATGCATAGCCACTATCACCTACTCCACACTCCACTACCACTTAGAAAGTACCATCACAAAATGCTCACCAAACCTTTCATTTTCACTCCACCAATCCTAATGAAAATTATACTCTGATCATAAGACCAAGCAGTGAAAAGGAAATATATGATATACAAATACAAAAACAAAGAAACATTTATAGTGTCTTTTCCTTGTACACCATAAAGAATTCCTAAGTCATTTGAATGATTCTGAATAAAAGGATGAATTCATGGTTTCCTATTCAAGCAAAGAACCACATGTAAATATTGGTCTTAGAATGAATATAATATACATAGTATAAAGGTGTCCAAGTTCATATGGCCACCATCACCATCATTTCACATTATCCACACTCATACCATTCACTATCACCCTATTATAACCCATCTTTTGCTTGTCCTCTATTTTCATGATAATTTTATTTCTTTGTTTTAAATCAATCTGTGACAGTATAATCAATTTCTAGAGTGTTTCTCCACAAGAGCCAACACCTACACAAAAAAACAATGTCATGCAAACTAATAAGCATACTATCATGATTTCACCTTGTTTGCATGAGTACATGCAAATTCTTAGGTTTGGGGGTCTGTTGAGCTCCACTTTTGCCATGTTTTTTGCTGTACAAAACATTCATTATTACACATTTTCCCACATTGCGTTGTTAACACAGACCATAAACCCTAATTAAATGTCATCATTCGTCATTTTATCTAGTGTGGTTAATACACCGTCTTTTCTATCTTTTTAGTGGTTAAAATATGATTATATCATGATTTACTTATGATAGTTTTTGAAGTGTGATTATTGTACTAGCATGATCAATATTCTTGTACCATTACTGTAGTTCAACATTCCCGCTCAACACCCTCATTCTGGTACCAGTCATTTTTTAGCATATTCGTGTGCTTTGTGGCAGAAATAAAAAACATGGGTTTTCTCCTTAGCTTAGCGAACCACTACAAGAATAATCCATTGAAGATCGATATCTAACTCAGTAGACATGATATTGTGATCCAATGCTAAGCTACATCTTGTAGTGTGAATTTTCATTTGATCTTGTCTTACTTGCATTCATTACATTTTAAAGTGTGGTTTGTCAGCGTTAGGCTAGACTAGACTCCAATCCTGCACATATTGTGCCTATACCTCTAAGTCGACAACTCCTTGGTTGATAATTTAATGTTGGAATTAATAGTGCATTATTTAACCCAACATCCTTCATGCAAAAGTAATAAAGGGATCACTTTTGATTATAAACTGGTCACTCACACCCTTCCCCGTGCATGTGGGATAAATGAAATACCACTACAAGGAGAACAAATTCTAGAAGGGGTTTTTATGGAGGCTTTTAGTGTTAAAAAATTTGGAAAAAATTTCAAGAAAACCTCTGCTACAACCTCCTCTATTGGGGTTGGCGGTTTTAGCAGATGTTCCATATAACTAAAAAACAATTGGGCGGGTGGAGGTTGTAGAAGATGTTTTTTTTGTGTTCTTTTATTGTCAAAATGTATCGATGCTCCATTAAATAAAATTCCCTAGGGTGTACCAAAACATAAAACACATTAGAACAACCTTTCATAAAATTCCCCAGAACTTACATAAAACCAAAAAAGCACCATTGCAACATTACATAAATTCTCGATGCAGACAAAAACAATAACCTCACCAGACACCATTACATGAAAATGCCTCAGTTTGTACATTGGACGAAAATGTGTCAGTTCACCATTGCATTATTGCTCTGGTTTGTATGTCATATGAAATAAATGCAATTGGACATTTATGGATAATATGCCCTGGAATCCCATTTTGTTGTATGCAAGTCCAGTGCACTTGTATTTTATCTCTACTCTGGTGTTTGTATAATTCATACATTTCAGTGCATATACTAAATATAATGCCCCTAGGAACGTTTTTTATTAAACACATTAGTGAGTTTAAGTTTATTAAAACACCGGCGTTGTTATTATATTTAAATAACTAATGCGTATTAATCATATGCCCATCGTATAATTTCAAAATGATATATATTATCACACATTTTATTCACCGATGATTTTGTATAACTAATATGTACCGATTCTTTATTATTGTTAATATGCACCAATGCGTATAACCCCTTAAAAAGCACCAATGTCTATATTTTTTCAAGAACCATTTTCCGAGTTCATAAGAATGCACCAATATGTATATATTTTAATTAATTGTCTTTTTTACAAATATTTTTATGATCATAATTGTTTTTTATATTTTTGTTATTGCATTTTTATATAAAGAAAACATTAATGACTTATCCAAGGGATTATACCTATATTATTTGCAACAATGTAAATCATTCACATCTTGATTAATCAATTATTTACAACAATGTAAATCATTTACATATTAATTAATCAACAATGCAACATTTTACAACATTTGACAATGCAATAAAATAACAAACTCGTTTTATTATATATGAATAAGAGACCCGTGGTCATACAAAATGGGACAATGTAAAGGTCCAAAATAATGAAAATGGAACCAATATTTAATTGTTACAGTTATTGGTAAAATGTCCTCATGCAATTGGGACATTATGTCCACTACATTAAGCAAACATTTCCTGATTTTTACAGATCGATATTACAAAACTACATACAATTTGCAGTAACATTCAATTATATTGATTATCATTCATCACTTGAATGGTTTTCATTTCTTGAGGTGTGTATGTACCTCATTTATTGATCATATGTAAGAGATGTTGTACTTTGATTATCTCTATGGATTTTTTCTTGCTCGACTTCACGTTGATGTTCCAACTGCTCTTGCTCCATCTACAAACATAGAAATAAAGTGTAATAAGTAAATATACTCTTATAATATAGTAGAATATACATGATTTCATAAACAAAAAATCATACTAGATTAGTTATTGATTCATAAACCACACACATCGTTTTAAAGCCTTGATTCATGTCGGTTATCACAAGATCTTCTCTTGGATCCTCTCCATACTTTGTTTCCTACATGTTTAATACGCCATGAAAAGTCATAGTCGATATAATTAATATAAAGGTTTATTCTTGTTCCATTAATTATAAAACAAGGGAAGTTAAACAACATAGCTACTTTCAAATTGTTCAATTAAACTTTGATACTTTAACATATAATCACAATCTTTAGTTAACCCAATGTTGATCAATTGTTTAGTTGGATCTTCTTTGTATGTTAGCACCTATTAGTAGACATCCGTGGATCGATGTAAAATAATTATTCAAATATAAATATCACAACATATATGAAAAATTAAGTAACATCGAAAACGTAAGTACTCACAAACTTTGAGAGCAACCCTTTTTTTCCTTTTCATTCTGTCTTATGTGTTGATTGTGTTCCATTTTGTTTTCTTTTCTGTAAAAAAACCATTGAAAATTGGTATTTAATATGATAAATAAATTTGATGTACATAAAAGAATAAATGAATGATCGCATACCTATGATGGATGTTGTTGTTTGGATTATCCTCATGTGATGCAATTATGTTCATTCCTTTTATGATCTCCTTGTACACTCTTTTAGACATCGCTACCGACATGTATTGTATTTCCCCTCATTTGTTGCTAGGAATTTTCATAATCTTCCAAAAAATAATAATAATATTTTTTTCTTAAATGGACATGAAAGTAAATATAGAAAAAACAAATTAATTTGGTAATTATTGAAACATATTATAGAAAAAAATGTTTAGTAATAATACCTTTTATATGACTTTTTTTATTGTAAGTTTTTTCTATTGCAAGTCTCACAGGTCTCATTGACCGTGGCTAC
>SNQJ01S0059293.1:3301-42711 GCA_010110895.2 Picea sitchensis | reverse complement strand
TATTTCCACAGCATCTCTACATTTATGTGTATTTCTATATTTCATTGTGTTCCTACATAAATCCGGATCAGGATACCCGTCAAATTCCTTTCGTCCTGGCAGGAAGCAGGACACGAAGAGAGAGGAATTTCCCGCCACGTTCAAAAAGAAAAAAATGGGGTCGGTCAATTATGTTTCTGGCCTTATTTGAGATCTTGATTTCTAAGCATTTTCCTTAAGGACCAGTTGGCACCTTTTCATATTCTTTACATGTCTTCGCAAGACCCTGTTCCCCTTCAGCTTCGCTTGAGCACTGGCTAGAGATGCACGGACGTTTTCCATGGCTGGTCCACATTCCTTGAAATGCTCTGTGATTTTCTCCTTTGACATTCTATGTTCCTTGCGCAGTAGGATGATCATGCCTTGCACTTCTATGAGTTGTCTCTTGAGCCAATTCACATTCCCTTCTCGAATCTATGATGATGATGTCTCAACAGTCCTTTCCACTAATTGCTTTCTCAATTCCTTGTTCTCCTGGTAAAACTCGGCAATAGCAAGTTGTGCTTGCTTTAGCTATTGCGACAGCTCCCTAACATCCATGCTTTCAGTGCCCAACCTTCTCCGTCTGTCACAGATTTCCCCAACTTTAACCCTTGACAAGTTCTAGCCAAACATCGTGCATGAGTAACTTCTCAGCAACCGATTGGGCGCATGGTTCATTTGGAGCTCGGGCCTCCCCAGGCTCCTCGTTCTTCCTTGGCCTACCTCTTTTTCGGGGTACTGGTTGTTGGGGAGACAAGACTTCCACTGTCTTTCCTTTTTCTGCAGCCCTTTCTATTCCCGCCTCCACGCTACGAGATGCTACTTCTCCCGTGGGTAGAGGGGGATCTCCTTTGGGGTCCATGGGGATGTCGACTGAAAACATAAATGAATCCCATTCCTTTCTCGGTTGCCTCAATTCCTCAATTTCTGATGGCAATCGGCTTTCCCGTAGCAATAAAACTCAGGGCTTGCAAGAAAATTATGGACGACGCATAAACTCGGAGGATGAAAGGATGATCATGAGAGGACTTGTCACCTGATAGACTAGCTTGTGACCAACTCTGACAGGTTCCGAACCATGATTTAAGACAGAAAAAATGAGGCAATCTTGATTGAACAATTTTGCGACATAGTTGATGGCAATCGGCTTTCCCCCAATGAGAAAACTTAGGGCTTGCAAGAAACATTACGGACGATGCATAAAATCGGATGGTAAAAGAGATAGATGCAGAATGGCTGGCATTTATAACTGAACGAGTGAGGGATGGAATCATGATAGAGGACATTTAATCCATGGTGACGAGAATTTTTTAAGCAAGCTGAAGATTTGCGCAGCACACTCGCGCAATAGGTACACTTCGAAGTGTGTAAAGTACAGATTATAAGAGCTTCAAAGTATATGTGATATGAGCGATGTGATTTCTTATCCTTTTTTACTTCATAATGAGGTGATGATGGTCATTATATCTGTCGACGTGACCCTTGCTCTAACAACTCTCCTCAACCTTTGGCGCGTAAAATCCATCTTTCTGACAAGACTCGGCCTTTTGGGAAAAGACCTTTACAATTTACACATGTTTGATTATGACACCCTTTCCCAAATCCAAGGGCCAGACCAGCCACTTGTTGACTTCAACCCATTCGTTGTTCAATACCTGACCTCACATGATTTGACACATGGACCATGACTCATCTAGGACTGACTCTAACTGAAAAAATGATGGGGCTAATAGCTGGCTCCAACGGGGATGCTATCCTCCCAGTGAGGTAGCAAAGAAAAGCAGACCATGTGCCTGACCATTGGGATTTATTTGATTTGCAGACTCTAAAACAATGGAAAAGACTCACCCTAGACCTTCTTGAAATAGTCACGACCAGACTCAGCATAAACTTAGGGCCTTCGCTCTGGGATTCAATTTTCTGCTGACATACTGACTTGAAACGCCTTCTTTGAAAACATAAAAAATGGTTATTTACAATTACATGAAAACCTAAACAGACCATACTAAACCATATAGTGTTTAAGGAACCTGCCATTTATGGGCCCCCCACCAATGAGTTCTCCATTAAGCTCTTGTAGCAGATATGCGTTGTTCTCATGATACGCGACCATCCTGAATGGCCCCATCCAAAGATGGTCGAATTTTCCATGCTTCCCTTTGTCTTCATTCCTCGCGTCCCACTTCAACACCAAATTATTCACCTTGAAATCTTCCTGCTTAGAGTGTTTATCGAAAAAAAAATTCATCTTGTCGTGGTGAAGTTGGGATCGGTCGAAAACCCGCTCCCTCAACTGTTGTGCGTGAAGCAATTTATTTATCCTCCTCTGGGCATCGTTTGGTTTGGCCTCTTTCTCTTGCAGCAACTTCCTGACAGGCAATCCTAGTGAGGTGGGGAAAACTGCCTCCACGCCATATACAATTTGGAATGGTGACATGGAGATGGACTTTTTGGTAGTGATTTTGTTAGCCCATAGCACGTAGATAAGCTTCGTGTGCCAGGCATTCTTGTTGTTCTACACGAGCCTTTTAATAATCCCTATTAAGCTTTTGTTGGATGATTCTGCCAATCCACTACCCTATGGGTAATAAGCTGTAGAATGTCCCAAGGTTATGTTGTAATCGTTACAAAACTTCTCCATCTTCTTGGACTCAAATGTTGTTGTATTATCCGTGATGATCTTGACAGGGCACCCGAACCTAGACAAGCTATTGATCTCCACAAACTGAATGATAACCGTGTCGGTAGCTTGCCTTGTGGAGACTGCTTCGATCCATTTGGTGAAGTAGTCTATGACTATTAGTATCCATCTATGTTGCACCAAGGATGGCGAATGGATTTCTTCTATAAAGTCCAGACCCCATTGCATGAACAGTGGTTCAACAGAGATAGGTTTCGTGGAAACTAGAAACTTTCTTGTATACATCTGTGAAAATACTAGGCCAATAATAGCATGCCCTCAAGATTTTATGGGTGGTGGTTTTCCAGTAATGATTCCCCCTGTAGTCCCCTTTGTGTAACTCCCTGATAGATCATTTTGTGTCTTCTTCCAACAAACAATTTAGCAATATCCCTCATAGATCTTTCCAATACAGAGAGTTATCTAGGATGCAAAACTTAGCAGCCTTCAACTTTAAAAACCTAGCCTTGGTTTTTCTTAACACTGGAGGGGCTTGCAAATTTCTCAACACATAAATGATATCAGTGTACCAAGGTGAATCGATGAATTTTTGAGATACCTGCGGGACTGCTTCTTCTTGAGGGTTCTCCGACAGATCAGCAATGAAGTTTATTCCCAAAACATCACAGTTCGACTGTGCCATCAATTTTGCAAGCCCCTGACCCTTAATCATCTTTGTGGACTTGATATTGAGGTCATATTCCAGCATGACTGTGATCCATTTATCTCTTCTCCCCTCAAGGTCAAGCTGAGTCAAGATATCCTTGATGAAATTGCTAGGCATGTAAGCAATGACGTGGGAATGCGGTATATAAGTCATGAATTCCTTGAGGGCTTTCACCAAGGTGTATGCTTTTTTTTCCATGATATCATACCTTAGTGGGGAGTCTCTCAATGTCCTGCTGAAATAGGCTATAGGATTTTCGAAATTTTTCTCATCCTTCTGTAACAGTACGCCAGCGATGGTGTGCTCTGAGGCGAAGGAGAATAAGATAAAATCCTTTGTGAAATTCGGTATGGCTAACACGGGAGTTTTGGTCAGCGCCACCGTGATGTCTTCAAATGATTTCCTGGATTTGGGGGTCCATTTTATCTCATTACCTTTTCTAAGCATACTCGTGATGTGATTTATAATTTTAGCTAGATTCGGAATGAACCTCCTCAGAAAATTCACCTTTCCCAAGAAGGACTGTACCGCTTTCTTGCTCCGAGGAGTGTTGATCTTGAGAATCCCTTCCACCCTTCTGGGGTCTATCTGTATCCTTCCTTTGAGATGATGTGCCTAAACAGTTTTCCTTCTTGCATTCTGAAATTTGATTTTTTCAGATTTAAATATATGTCGAACTTTCTACATTTCTGGAAGACCTTCTTTAGATGTTCTACATGTTGTTCGTCAGAGTCAGAAAATACTTTGATGTCGTCCAGGTAGATCATGATAAACTTGTCTTTCTCCTCAACAAATTTTATATCCATATCCCTCTGGAAAGTACCTCCAGCATTTATAAGACTGAAAGGCATCTTTGCATACATGAATGTACCCCATGGTGTCATAAAGGATGTCTTGACTATCCTTTCTGCTAATTGCTTTCTCAATTCCCTGTTCTCTTGGTACAACTCAGCAATAGCAAGTTGCACTTGCTTTAGTTGTTGTGATGGCTCTCGAACATCCATGCTTTCAGTGCCTGGCCTTCTCCGTCTGTCACATATTTCCCAACTTGAACCCTTGACAGGTTCTAGCTGAACAGTGTGCATGAGTAACTTCTCAGCAAGCAATTGGGTGCGCGATTCGTTTGGAGCTTGGGCCTCCCCAGGCTCCTTGTTCTTCCTTGGCCTACTTCTTTTTCGGAGTACTGGTTGTTGGCGAGATGAGACTTCCACTGTCTTTCCTTGTCCTGCAACCCCTTCTATTCCCTCCTCTGCGCTACAAGATGTTGCTTCTCCCGTGGGTAGAGGGGGATCTCCTTTGGGGTCCCTGGGGATGTCGGCTGAAAACATAAACAAATCCCATTCCTTGCCTAGTCGCCTCAATTCCTCAACTATCAACAAATTGATTAGTGATATATGGGATAAGTTCTTCTTTGGTTGGTTTGCATTGGCTTGGACGTTGTCCGCCATTCCTCCTAGACTTTGGTGCAAGAAGAAAGGTAAGTTCAACAACCTCTTACCTGTTAAATGTATCAGTAGTCTGATGTGATGTGGGTATATTCTGTCAGACCTTCTTTCACAAGTGAAATACTTTCTAATCACCTCCAGGAGTTTCTTAAAGGGCTCCTATAGATACTGACTTGGAACACCCATTCCAATTTTCAAATTCAAGCAGTTTGGTTTGATGAATTATTCATAGCATAGCACATCCAAAGGCATGCCCTTAGACCACCTCTCACTGCGTGGAGGGATCTCTGTCACAGCTGACATAGTTTCCTCCATCACCCAGAATTTTATTCATGCAATAACCGCACGAAACCCATTAAATATGAGCGCGGACTGTTCCGCCAGTTTTACATTGTATCCTTGGATTTTCTCGCAATAGTGCATGCATACGACCTGTTCGAAAGACGACCTGACATTTGGATCTTCATTGATCAATACCAATTATTTAGGCTCGGGCCTCACAGTTATGCCACTTCACACCCTCTTCCGTATGTTTTTTTATGTCGTCATGGTGCAATCCGTGTTTGTTCTACGCATGTGGTAGTGAAAGATGACACCCCCTTCACGCGGAAAATGGATAATGATATTCTTAGCCCAGACCCGTCGGAGGGGCGGTAGCGAAACTTTGTGCGATAAGCGAAAATGACTTTAGGAATTCACTTTGCGGCCCCCGAGCACCACAAAGGCTCTCGGTGCAAGAATGGGTCGACGTTGTGATAATGATGGCGACAAGCTCGTCATAATAGGGGAGCACGACAGAAACTTGGGGCATTACAAAAACTCTAAGGATGAAAGGATGATTGTGAGAGGACTTGTTGCTCGACAGACTAGCTTGTGACCAACTCTGATAGGTTCCGAACCATGATTTAAGACGGAAAAAATATGGCAATCTTGACTGAACAGGTTTGCAACATAGTTGATGGCAATCGGCTTTCCCCCGATGAGAAAACTCAGGGCTTGCAAGAAAAATTACGGATGATGCATAAAATCGTATGGTAAAGAGATAGACGCAGAATGACTGGCATTTATAACTGAACGGACGAGGGATGGAATCATGACAAAGGACACTGAATCCATGGTCACGAGAAGTTTTGAAGCAGGCTGAATATTTTCATAGCACACTCGCGTGATAGGTACACTTCGGAGTGTGTAAAGTACAGATGATAAGAGATGCAGAGTATACGTGATATGAGCGACGTAATTTCTTATCCTTTATAAATTCATAATGAGGTGATTATGGTCATTATATCTGTCGATGTGACCCTTACTCTAACAACTTGCCTCGACCTTTGGCACGTAAAATCCCTCTTTCTGACAAGACCCGACCTTTTGGGAAAATACCTTTACAATTTACACATGTTTGACTATGACGCCCTTTCTCGACTCCAAGGGCCAGACTGGCCACTTGTTGACTTTGACCCATTCGTTATTCAGCACCTGACCTCACACTCTTTGACACATGAACTTTGACTCATCTAGGACTGACTCTAACTGGAAAAATGATAGCGCTAACACAAGTTACAATTTTCGTTTAGGCATGGAACAAATCTCAAGTAGGTGTCCTTGATAAACAATCATATCTCAAGCTACCAAGGCCCAAACTTAGTGACATTGGTGGCATTGGAAAGAAGATATGCCAGGCTATGTTTGATTCAAATTTTAGGCTTAGATCTACTAAATGGAATGCATGGCATTCTGTACAAGTTTTCTCTTCTAAAAGGTACCAAAATCAACAAGTTTGGGAAATTTATTATAACTTCTTATCGGCACATTAGAATATGGTGAGACTTGTTGCATAGGAAGATATATCATTATATACCATAATGCAATTTTAGATTTAAGGTTGTATAAAATTCAGAGTTACAATAAGTGAAAAATTGACATGTAGGACAATCCCCTAAAAAGGTTTAAAGGGTATGTTGATTTAAGATTACCATAACTTTTTATCGGAAGCTCTTATTGAGGTGATTCAGAAGCCCTTGGAAGGTGGAAAGAAAGTATAGTACATTAGAAAAAAGAATAAGAACTAATTGGGATTAATATTGTGAATATAGTGAGGTTGGCGCTGAGAGTTATGGTTAAACCCCAGGTAAGAACTAATTGAAATACTTCAGTTTATAAGATATGAAGATAATGATCCTCTGGAATGGTTAACAATTGCAAAGGAAATCTAATCCCTTAATAAATCATTCATGAAGGAGGTTTAGAAATGAAAATTGGAAAAGGATGATTTAGGGGAAGAATTGAAAAAGAAAGATGAAGAAACCAAAAGGTTGCATGAGCATAATCAAGAACTTGATGGTGTTAAGAATGTGAAAATGTGCCTACAAGAGAAGAATGAAAGATCATTAGTAAAGAAAAGAGAAAAATTGTAGAAGTATCCCTGGATGTTGATGATATCAAAGAATAAATGCAAGCAAGAATTGAAGGAATAAATAAATTGATTCAAAATATAACCATTCAGCTTCAAAAGGAGAAAGAAGAGAAGCTATAAGAATTTGACCAAAGATACTTGAAGTTGAGCTCAAACTTGAGATTGTCAAGGTCAAATATCATGAAATTATCTCAAAAGAATAAGTATTAAACATCAAGGATAGAGGATAGAGCATGTTGTTGCCTCTGAAAGTAAGACTGGTGATATAAGCATGTAGAACGAAGGAAAACCATCAAAAGTGGAACTATATCGACACCCTTATTACCAAGAAAGTTTCCAAGAAATACAAGAAGATCAATATCAACATTACCAAGGAATAATATGGAATAATCAACAATATTCATGGAACATGGTATCAATTAACCATGATTTAACAAGATATTATCATAGACCAACAACTACAATAAATTAGAGAAGTTACAATAACAACACGTAGAATCAAAGGAAAGAAAATTATGCAACAATCAGGTATCAAGGATTACGACTTAAAAGAATTGAATTTGGATTGATGGATCATCAATAGTGGCAACAAGAAAGTAGGAATATAAAGAATTCCTACTACTTGGTTTCATTAAATGTAAAACCCTTAGTTATGAATCTTTGAAGATTGTTATTGCACAATATGTAGATTGGGTAAAGCCCAACCCAATCCAAGGAAGTGTGACAATTGTAGGAGTACCTACCCACTATCACCTTAGATAGACACTCCCCCCGCTTTAGTGATGATAAGTCACCACAAAGGGGAAATCCTAGTGACCCTAAGGGGATTGAGATGAAAAGTGAGATGATGAAGGATGGATCCCATAAAGTTCAATATTGGAGATGAATGATGGCTTGAGAATGATTCGTGTTCAAGGGTAAATGATTGCCAATAGTTGTGTACCTACAAAACAGTGTTAGCCCTGCCCAGAAAAAGAAAAATGATGATCAAACAAGCCTTTAACCAATGGGGATTCAGCAAGAAACCTTCATGTCCAAAATTTCAGCAGTGTATAAGTATATAAAGCATTAATAAACAAATATCAATAGCTGCAAATTAAACCACTAAAATCAAGTACAAGATGATGGAAACTAAACTAGCAATAACTAGTCAAACTTCCATTCAAAAGAAAAAGGATTTAGATGGTATTTAGGGTTGTTTTTTAAGTGTTATCAGCAATGTATTATAACAGCCAAGTGGTTGTAGCAAAAAAATTCTATAGCAGCTAAATCTAACCACAAAAATTGACAAGTAGGTCATGCAAATGATAGCTAATAATCAATGTAACAATAATCCAAGTTCACAAGCAAATTTCAGCGGTAGATAAGTGAGTAATAGATGAAATAATATGAGTTTGATGCAGCCCTAATGGTTGTAGCTTTAGTTTATAACAGCAGAGAAGAATTACAAGGCTAAGCTAGATTCCCTTAGGGCACAAGGAAGCCTTAAGCAAGAAAAATTGATTCCAACTTGAACAATTGCAAAATCTTTGTTTTTCATGTATTCCAATGCAAAATAGACTAGTGCCTTATCAATTGGGTTATGGAGTCTTGTTTCAAGGGCTATTTGTGCTACCTCCCTCGGGGTGCAAGTCGTTTTATTCCTTAGGGAAAACAAAACTAGCAAGATAAATCTAGGAGGGTGTAAGCCTTTTTACTCCTCCTAGCAACCTTGTTAAGTAGTTTATCCAAAGACAAATGTGATAGACTTAGTGGAGGGTGTATGCCTTTATACTCCTCCAAGGGTTTATACAAGAATAACCATGAAATAATAAGAACACTAAAAATATACAAAAATTTCCTTACCAATTCCAAGAGATAGCAAGATAAACCCTCTTCTACCAAGTATATTCCACCACAAAAGCAAAACAAGCATACAAGAGAGATAGCACACCACTTCTTCCATAAGAGACAAGTACTAGCATCCAAAATAGAATAAGAGAGAGAAAGTGTGAATTGCCCGAGTAGGGCGAAAATTTCAACCCAAACTTTATGTAATTCTCAAGTGTGTTATGTCTAAATGAGAGTGACAAGGTATTTTTTTATACAAGACCTTGTAAAACCAATTTGTCCACTTATCTTAGGGTAAAACACAAATTAGTGAGGCCAACCTCCCAATTGGCCCCTTTAGAAATTAAAATTTGAATTTACAAAATAAGCAAGCCCAAAAATATGACATCATTCCCTCTAGGGGTGACATTTTGGCAGGGTGAGCAAGTTGTTGAGTTGTTTGAGGGAGTCGTTGGGCCTCCAAAGGCATGGTTTTCATGTGCAAGGGTTTCCCTCCATCAATACATGCCAATTCATCATCAAATCAACCAACACCACCAAACCCCTAGCCTCTCAAGGTGACGCTATTCCCCATAAGAGAGAGATAAGGCCTCCAAAGCCAAACATTGGGGTTGGGAAGGCTAGTGAGTCACCTCCAAGGGACACTCAAGTGCCTCCAAGGGAAATAACCCTCATCCAAACTGTCCAAGTAGAGGGGACGCATCATCCATCATGTGGGCTTCATGCCCCAAATGAAGTTCCAAGTGACCTTGTGCCTCCACAATCAAGATGCCACCTGTCAAAGACTTGCAAAGACAAGCAAGTACGCCCTCCAAGGGTCCACAAGTCACAATATCATGACAAGTAAGCCATATATAATAAAATAACCACCTTAACATGTGCATCAAATCCCCCCTTTTCAAAATAAACATATGCTCAAAGACCTTATACAATTTTTCAAATTTAGATATGGGGGGGGTATCATAGTGCCCTATACCAATTCTCAAGTAGGGGATGTTTCTAAGGAGAACCCTCTCTAGGTCATGTAGTGAATGTGAAATGGATGGGGTTAGACTTCTAGGAGTGGGGTTTCATGACATACAAGGGCTCATATTGCATCCTTTATGGGTGCCTTTGTTGAGGGATAGCCACATTTATTTTCTCTTTTTGTTTTTAAGGCATATTTTTTCCAAACCCTTTTATTATTTAGCCATTTACTTTGCATGTGTCACTAAGTTGAAGTCAATAAGGGCAATAAAAATGAAATGAATAACCCACAAAATGATCTACCTTAGTTAACATGTTTTTATGAAGACCTTCTAGGTTGAAGTCAATAAGGGGCACTAAAAAGGAAATGCATAGCCCACAAATGCACTACCCTAGAAGGTGATCATTGTTTAAATAGTTATTATTACGGGTACCTTACTTTAATTTTATGAGAAGTGTTTTATTTCTATCAGCATCCCAGGGTGAGGCTTTATTTCATGATGTTCTTGTTATGTAACCTCTGAGCCTAATGGCTCCTTCTTCCCATGAAGTGAGGTACATGCCCTTCTTGGGTCAATAAGCACGAAAACCTAAAAGGTTGGGAGATGGAAAGGAAGAATTGATGGAAGGTAGAAAGTATGAGCGGGAATGGTATGATGACCCTTCAAGGAGACCCCCTAGCATCAACCCTTTCCCAAAGTGTGGCCACTTACTAGGAAACCATGACACTCACCAAGGTGAAATAGGGAAAAAAGCATAATTTCCAAGAAAATGTTTTCAAAATCAAGAAAGGACACTTTGCAACATATTCAAATGCTTGAATTATTAGAATGGAACTTACAATAATATTAGAATTGTTACCTCATGGAGCAAGACCCATTTTCCTCTGTCATCCAAGCCAAGTGTGGTGGACGTCACCGCCATCGTCGAATGGTGATGTATGGTGAATGAAGGGTTTTGTGTGTTGGGTTGCCTCTTGGTACTCCAAGTCTACAATATGAGGGCCTTGAGACATCATCTCCTTAATTATCCCTAGAAATGGGGGATAACATATGGCTCCTCGTTGGGGACATGTTTTCTCCATAGAGTGCATGAGAACCTCAGCATCTCTTGATAACACTAGTGCCTACACACACGGAAACAACAAACCGCGAAATCCAGGGTGGCTCACTCACCCTTTGGCCATATGATCAAAAATCCAAAATTTGAAATAGACTTTAAAAGAAAATTTTGCATCTTTTCAAAAAATCTAGCTAACATATAATACGATAAAATCAAATAATGTAAAATAGCTACGCAATAATGCAAGTAGAGAAAAGTTAAACATGAGATATGACATGCAAACATAAGTAGATGCAACTAAAACTATCATGAACAAGAAATTGCAAGTGCAAGGGAAAGAAAATGATCTACCTACTTACCTGGGGCCTGGGGCCTAAATAATTCAATTTCCAAAAGTGTCAAGTGAGATCATACAACCAGTGCACCCATCTGTTCAACATCTTATCCAAGTATCTCCCCCTGTGCTTAATATGTTAGAAAAACAGGATCGCGGAGAAAAAATAAAACAAATGCGGAAATAAAACATAGAAGATACACAATACAATAGAGACATAGATATACGTGGTTCACCCATTGTGGGATACATCCACCAAAGAAGTTTTCAGGTCCTTCGTTTTTATTATCCAGCAAAATGAAGGGATACAACCTACGACACACCCACTGTAACTTCCTCTTCTTTCTCTCACCACCTCCTCTCTCAGAATACAATATTCACGATAATACACAGTTGTAATACAATTCCCTCATAAGAGAGGGTTTCCTTCTAGAGAAACAAACCCTAAAATAACTGCTACTTTTAAATCTGCAACCATATAATGAACGGTCTAGATTGACTACGAAATTGCAATATTTTACAAGGTAATTTTTCCCAATATTTCACTTTGAGGGTGTTGCTCCCAAATGCCCCGCCAAGGGGGATACAAAAATTGTTGTCTCCCACCCCTGGAAACAGTTGTGGGGGGAAAGCCTCACACACCCCCCCCATTAGGGAATGGGGTCCAAACATGGCTGAAACAAACCTCTAAATCGGGAAGATAATCAAGCTCCACAACCAACAATCTCCCACTTGGACACTGATCACAACAACTCCATTGTTGTTGTACCTTCTAGACTATACTCCACCTTGGACCTAACAAATTTCCCATATTCACCTTCATGCTTGAAGGCCAACTAAAACTGAGCAAGAACTTAGTTTCTCCCTGGTTACTCCCTTTGTTAACATGTCTGCAGGATTATAGCTAGTATGTATCTTTTCCAACTTCAAATGACCATCTTCCAAGGCGGATCGCATGAAATGGTTCCTGAGTTGTATATGCTTAGTCTTCAAATGGAAATTTGAGTTATTTGCAAGATGAATGGCACTCTCTTTGTCACAGTACAACCTATTATTATCCTACTTCTTTCCCAATTCCTCCATAAACTTCTATAACCAAATCATCTTTTTACTAGCCTCTTTAGCAGCAACATACTATGCTTCCGATGTTGAAAGTTAATCCAAAAATGAAAGGTATTATAAACAAATTGTCATTAATTTGATGCTCATAGGTAAATAAAGAGTTCATCCATCATTAATCGTGTTGCAAATAAGAGAAGATAATAGCAATAAGGAAGATAAATAGACACAAAGAACGTGTTAACGGAGTTCACCAATGTGTGGCTATGTCTCTAGGCCTGCTTCCAAGTGGAGGACCGCTTTATTGATCTTTAATGCTCAAGTTCTCTTTACGATGGCTCTTTATTGTTACAAACAAGCTTCTGCTCTACTGTACAAGACCTCCTTGTGCAAATGCACACATGCCTAAACTATCTCCTCTCAAAACATGACTCAATGCCCCTCAAAAAATGAGAAATGGGCCTTTAGCTCAAGATGCTCTTCACATTCCCTGCCATCAAAAGTACCCTCACAAGCTCAAAGGGCCTGGTTTATATAGTTTTTAGGCTCAGTTATGGAATCCCAACTTCCCACAAAGATCTGGCCTCTTTTTTGGATCAAATGCCCCTCCAAATGGCCAATAAATCTCCAAAAAGGCCTTATCTTGGCAAAAACTATAACAAAATATCCACTATGTTATAAAAATTGAATTAAGCCCCTAAAGGTTGGGCACGCACCCCTTTTCCAGGGTCGTATGAGTCCATATGGCCAAGCACCATCCCACAAGGGTGTTACGCACTGGCCCCTCCTCCGTTATCTCCTGGTCACATGGTGCATGTAACGGAACCGAGGGCCCGATCGGACAGATAGGCCCCCTGTCGATTGGCCTTGGCCGCTAGTCATAATCCCTCGTCTCATGGTGAAAGTCCCCAATCCAGAGGCCCCACGCCTTACCTTTTCTCTTGAGTGAATATGCATCGGTGTTGAGTTGTGGGTGTCTGGATATGCAACAAGACTGCGGGTTGGGGCCTAGCCCCATCCCCTTTACTTCGCAACCAACACTTCAACACACTTTAAATAATATAAAGTGCATATAAATCTTAAGTTCCATCGTAGGCGGGTTGGTAGCCTGACCCTGCCCAAAACGTTCCCCCATGCCCGAAGGTCGTGGTTTCAACTCCGGTGGAGTTCATAAACTTTTACAACAGCAACCAATGAATGGGTGCCACGTGGCAGCCCATGAATGGGCCATGTGGCACCATTTAATTCACCCACCAGGTGACACTTGTTAAGCGGTGATTCGACCACATCTGCCACAACTGCACAATCAGCATGCCACTTCTCTGCCACATCACTATACGGTCATCTTCCACATGTAGCCTCCGGACAATGCCACGTCATCATGATGAACGCGATAACTTTGATCAGAACGTGATAAATTTTGCATACGATGTTCATTTGAGGAAGTAAATATATGGTCGGAATAAACACGACGAGACGGATGCAATGGAATTAGTTTCGTCTGATTCCGAGAACTTTTATTTTTGAGCACTTTTTGGACCTGAGGATCCTCCCGGATCAATCCTCCCCACTTTGAAGCCTTTGGACCACCAAAAGTCTGGTATCAGTTGGTAAATAAGTGAGAATATTGCGCCCTCACTTTTCCAGACTCCATCCACTTGGCCTGACTTGGATTTGTACCCTTCAATCCGACTCGAAGATGCTCCACATCACCTCTGCAAGAAGTACAGACTCTTTTGTCCAAAATGGTGTCATCCTACAACTCATTCATATACTCAGGAGAAAAATCTTCTATGGAAGGAATCTAAACATTCTCTTCTTGATCCTCGATCGTAGGAGGCTCATACAATCTCAATTTTTCCACATTTACAACTGAATAAATTGTCATATATGGAGGCAATTCTAACCGGAAAGCATTAGAACCAAAAATTTGTCTAAAATTTTGAAAGGACCATAACGAATTAGTTTTATATTTTTACCTTCTCCTTGCAACCTTTCCTTGTTGATGTATAACTAGACTTGATCTCCCACTTTGAACTGATTATCAAATCGATGCATGTCATGTCTAGCCTTGTACTTGGCTTGGCTTTTCTCTAATTGTTCATGTACTGCCTGATGAATCAACTGGATCCGTTCAATGAACTTTGTATCCTTGTCCACATCATTATGTCTGTCTACTGCAATGTTTTTTCCGAAGACAAAATCCAAAGGATATTTTGGCAAGTATCCCAAACATGTTTCAAATGGAGATCTCTGAGTAGAAGAATGTTTGGCTTGATTATATGCATGTTGCACATAACACAAATGATCTCTAAGTAGAAGAATGTTTGGTTTGATTATATGCATGTTGCACATAACACAAAATGTTCATCCCAAAGCTTAGGATGTTTGTTGCAATATGCCCCAAGGTGATGCATTGTTTTGTTCACTACTGCCTGCCATCACTGATTTTGTGCTCTTATTTATTCTAGTTTCCATAAGTTCTCACAAGCTTGACCAAAATTTCCCATGAACCTGGAGTCTCAATCAGATACAATAGAAGTAGGTAACCCAAAATGAAACCATACATTTTCAAAGAACATTTGCATTGTTTGTTCAGCTATGACTTTTCTTTTACAAGGAATTAGAACACATATTGTTGAATCCCATCCACAACCAAGGCTGTTGTTGCTCACATGACCTTTTCTCCTAGACATAGGCAATCCCCCCCAAAAATCCATAGATACACTTTCCATGGTCTAGAAGGAATAGGAAGTGGAGGGTACAATCCTAGATTTTTGTTACTTGGTTTTCTTATTGCACACACATAGTACATCCTTTACATACTTGGACACAGTTTCATGCATTAGAGGCCAATAAAAAACTCTTTGTAACTAAGCAGCTTGCTTTTGTCTACAACTAAAAATGTCCTGCTATAAGAGAAGTATGTGCCCCCCTACATGGAATCTTTCATTTTTGGAATACATAACTTGCCCAAATGATAAAAAAGTTTGTCTTTAATATGATAATTCAACTATTTTTCTCTTTTACCATGACTTAAAGTTGCATATAATTCCTTAAAATCTTTGTCCTCAACAAATTGTTCAATGTAACTTTCATGAGTAATTGAATTGTGCTTAAGGATTGTAGCAATTGTACTAGGAGGTCTTGATAACATATCAGCAACTTTATTATGAATGCCCCTTTTATATTTGATGACCAAATGAAACTACCATGTTGTAAAAACCCCATCCATCTAAAATGCCTTGATTGTTGTATCTTAGTTTGTGATTGTAGATACTGTAATGGTTGGTGATCAGTATGTATTATTGTTTCTTTTCCCATTAAGTAATGTTTCCACTTTTTAACACTTTGTACTAAAGCATACAATTCTTTATCATAGGTTGGATAGTTAATTATTGTTGTAGTGAAGGTCTCGGAGTGATAGCATATGGGCTTTTTGTGTTGCATCAGCACTGCCCCCATGGCATATTCACTTGCTTTGGTTTCAATTTCAAAAGACTGTTGGAGATCTGGCAATGCCAGAATAGGAGTTGTACTAATCTTTACTTTCAAAGTGTCGAAACCCTTTTGTTGGCTTCCTCCCCACTGGAATCCCCTTTTCGCACTTGTCAAAGCATGTAAAGGAGTTGCAATTAAAGAGAAGTTTGCAATAAACTTCCTCCAATACTGTGTTTCCCCCATGAAGATTCTTATTTCAGTTACATTTGTAGGCTTTGGCCAATTCACAATGACCTCAACTTTAGAGGGATCAATCTTGAGTTCTCCACCCCCTACAATGTAGCCCAAATATACAAGAGATGTTTTGCCAAATTCACATTTTGACAACTTTACAAAAAGTTTCTCTCTCTGCAACACTGAAAGTATCTGCCTAACATGTTGGACAAGCTCTTCCCAAGTCCTACTGAACATAAGAATATCATCTTAGTAGACTATTACAAAATCATCAATGAATGGCCTGAATACATCGTTCATAACCCGCATAAAAGTAGTGGGTGAATTAGTAAGCCCAAATGGCATCACTAACCATTCAAAAAATCCATGTTTCATTTTAAAAGAAGTTTTCCATATATCTTGTTCAGTAAATCTGATTTGATGGTAACCACTTCTTAAGTCTAACTTAGTAAAATAAACCACATTTTTCAATTGATCTAATAAATCATCAATGTGAGGAAGAGGGTAACGGTTTTTTACCGTGATTTTGTTCAAGGCTCGAAAGTCCACGCACATGCGCCACGTGTCATATTTATTTGGCACTAGGATGATAGGTGACCCACATGGAGAAGCACTTGGTTTGATGACCCCTTGTTCAATCAACTCATGTACCTATTTCTTTATCTCTACATTTTCCAAAACTGATAACCTATACATTCCAATGTTAGGAAGAGGAACATCCTGTTGCAACTGTATCTCATGTTCAACTTGTCGTTTTGGAGGTAATCCTTTCGGGAATTGAAATATATCATCATAGTCAAAAACAATTCTAACTAAGTCATCTTTCAACTTTGTATCACAATATTTGAAAGTATAAATTCCAACAGTGTCCTTAGCTTTTATGACCATTAGTAAATATCTTTTACTGACATTTACAATTCTCTTCATTTTCCCTGAGTTGATTAGTGATAGATTCAATTTCTTCTAATGAGCCCTTACAACATATTATTTTCCATCTTTAGTTAATTGATACTTATTGTCTTCACGATAGAAAATTTCATTTCTATCAAACAAATACGGACTCCCAAGTACAATACCACATATATCTAGTGGAACCACGTCTAACTCAACCTCATCTATAAATTGTGAATTGATAGCAAACTTTAGGACACATTGTCTATTCACTTGCAACTAATTATCATTATGAATCCATCCTAAAGGATATGGTTTCTTATGATGTTTAGTAGTTAACCCCAACTTTTTAACAATTGTCTCTGATATCAAGTTTACTTGTGAGCCACTATCAAATAGAGTATCAATTTTTGTATGTTTGGAAATTACTCTTATGCGAATAAGTTATGTTCGTTTGATCTCATCAACTTCATTATCAACTTTTAAAGACTGAACTGAAGAAATTGTACTACCTTCAGAATTTTTACCTTTGATTCTCGTGACTGTGACCTTGGTCTCATCTCCCGAATCGGACCCCAAGTCTGTTTGAGTTGTTGTAGTAGTCTTTAGCTTCCCTTTATTTCCGAACTTTGTTGGTTTCAATTATGGGTGAAGGATCCAACATCGATCCTCACTATGAGCTTCTTTCTTACAATGAGTGCATGTAGGTTTTTCCTTCTTCATTGTATTAGTATTCTTCCCTTTAAACTTCTCTTTACCCTTGCCTTTGAATTTTCCTTCAGTAGGTTTAAATGGTTTTACAAAATCAACATTTACATTCTTTCCTCTAGATTCAAGATGAGTCACTTGCACACACACCTCATCTAAGCTAGTTGGATTAAACATAAGAATGGTATGTCGTAAATATATATGCAAACCACCTATGTACTTAAGCAATGTCTCTTGAGTATCCAATGGTATTCCCAACAATAAAGCTCTTTTTTGAAACTCCTGTGTATAACTTTGAACAGTTTGTCCTTTTAACTGCCTAAAGTTCTGCCATGACATAATAGTATGTTGCATATAAGCTAGAGGACAAAATTGTTTTCGTAATGTGGATGTAAAATCAAGCAATGAAGAGAGATTCTTACCTAACTTTTTAAGATCCTATTTTGTCCTACTTTCCCACAACACAAGGGTGGTTCCTCCCATCTTGAGACTAGAAAGCTGGATCATAGTATCCTCATCTATGATTTTTTGTTTCCTGCAATATACTTCAATTTGTCTTATCCAATTATCTAACTTTTCCACATTTAGTTCCCCATCATACAAAGGAAACTCAAACTTAACATCAAGCTATAAAAAAGGCATGTCTGACTTATGCTTATGTGTATGCTTTTGTATAGTATGTGTAATAGAATGAGAACTAGCACTTGAAGAAGAAGGTAGTGAAGGAGGAGGCTTTGAATATTCTCCTTTCCCTTCACTTTTCTCCTTAGTAAGAGGTTCTCCTGCAACAGGTTTCTTTCTCTCCAAGAAATCATCATATAACACTTTGACCATTTCCGACATGGAGAAAAATGCTTTTTCGAACTCTCTAGTTCGTGGAGAAGTTTCTCCTTATGTTGCCATTCTTTTCTTCCTCAACACTCATTCTATATATGAAATGAATTCAGCCAAAGATCCTTCTCCTCTTCGAGATTTGGATCTTGTGAGTATCCAATCCTTCACTTGTTAAACCTTCCAACACAACCAAAGCTCTGATACCAAAATACTTGATCCAAAAATGAAAGGTATTATAAACAAATTGTCATTAATTTGATGTTCATAGGTAAATAAAGAGTTCAGCCATCATTAATCATGCTGCAAATAAAAGAAGATAAAAGCAAGAAGGAAGAGGAATAGACACAAATAACTTGTTAACGGAGTTCACCAATGTATGGCTACGTCTCTGGCCCGCTTCCAAGTGGAGGACCGCTTTATTGATCTTTAATGATCAAGTTCTCTTTACAATTGCTCTTTGTTGTTACAAACATGATTTTGATATGTTGTACAAGACCTCCTTGTGCATATGCACACATGCCTCAACTATCTCCTCTCAAAACATGACTCAGTGCCCCTCAAAACATGAGAAATGGGCAGTTAGCTCAAGCTGCTCTTCACATTCCCTGCCATCAAAAGTACCCTCACAAGATCAAATGTCTTGGTTTATATAGTTTTTAGGCTCAGCTGCGGAAGCCCAACTTCTCACAAATATCTAGCCTCTTTTTGGGATCAAATCCCCCTCCAAATAGCCAAGAAATCTCCAAAAAGGCCCAATCTGGGCAAAAACTGTAACAAAATATCCACTATGTTATAAAAATTGAATTAATCCCCTAAAGGTTGGGCGGTGCCCCTTTTCTAGGGTCGTATGAGTCCATATGGCCAAGCGTCAGCCCACAAGGGTGCTACGCATTAGCCCCTCCTCCGTTATCTCCTAGTCGCAGGGTGCATGCAAAGGAACCAAGGGCCCGATCGGACAGATAGGCCCCCTGTCGATCGGCCCTGGCCATTGGTCATAATCCCTCGTCTAATGGTGGAAGTCCCCAATTTGGAGGCCCCGTACCTTACCTTATCGCTTGAGTGAATATGCATCGATGCTGAGTTGTGGGTGTATGGATATGCAACAAGATCGCGGATTGGGGCCTAGCCCCAGCCCCTTTACTCAGCGACCAACACTTCAACACACTTTAAATAATATAAAGTGCATATACATGTTAAGTTCCACCGTGGGTGGGTTGGTAGCCTGGCCCTGCCCAAAACGTTTCCCCATGCTCGGAGGTCGCGGATTCGACTACGGTGGAGTCCATAAAATTTTAACAACAACCAATGAATGGGTGCCACGTGGCATCCCATGACTGGGCCACGTGGCACCATTTAATTTTCCCACCAGGGGACACTTGTCAAGCGGTGATTCGACCACGTCTACCACAACTGCCCAGTCAGCATGCCACTTCTCTGCCACATCATTGTATGAGCAGTTTCCATGTGTCACCTCCAAATGATGCCACATCATCATGTTATCATGCTGACGTCAGCGTTGACTTTTGCATGTTGACTTTTTACATGTTTGGGAATTTGACCAGAATGTGATAACTTTTGCATACGATGTTCGTTTGAGGAAGTAAATATATGGCTAGAATCAGTGCGATGAGACGGACGCAATGGAATTGGTTTCATCTTATTTCGAGAACTTTTATTTTTGATCATTTTCTGGACCTGAGGATCCTCCTGGATCAAAAGTGCAACAACCTTTTCCATTTTTGAAATCCAACTTATTGATGTTCCACCTATAGTAAAAACATACCTTGTGGTGCTCCTCCTGTGATATTTATCAATTGCCATATATGAATCAACATATCCATGTGGAACATTGTTTGAACCTCCAAAACATAATGCATGAGTAGAAGTACCTCTCAAATACCTGAGAATCCACATTGCTACCTCCCAATGTTCTTTACCTGGATTGTTCATATACCTACTCACAACTCCCACTCCATGTGTAATATCTAGTCTTGTGCAAACCATCACATACAACAAGCTACAACTTGTTGATGAATAAGGGACCTTGGACACGTATTATATCTCCTCCTTTTTCTTGGGACACATTTCCTTAGTTAATTTGAAATGGTTGGACAAAGGTGTACTAACTAGTTTTCCATTCTGCATTCTAAACATCTCCAACACCTTCTCTATCTACTCACCCTGAGACAATGTCAATTTGTGATTTTTCCTATCTCTTGTTATTCTCGTACCAAGGATTTTCTTTGGAGCACCCAAATACTTCATCTCAAATGATTTAGCTAATTTCTTCTTGAGCACATTTATATCCTTCATATTAGACCTTGCAACAAGCATGTCATCTACAAACAATAGCAAGATAATATAGCTTCCATTTTCTATACTTTTAAAATAAACACAGTGATCAGAATGGCATCTACTATAACCTTGTTCTATCATAAACCTCTCAAACTTGAAATACCATTTCCTTGGAGCTTGATTTAGGCCATACAAGCTCTTCTTCAACCTGCATACCAAATTCTCCTTCCCTTTGACCTCATACTAATGTGGCTACTGCATATAAATCTATTCCTCTAAGTCCCCATGGAGAAAAGTTGTTTTTACATCTAACTGTTCAAGATGAAAATGTTCTACTACCACAAGACTCAACATAGTCCTAATTGAAGTCATCTTAACAACAGGAAAAAATATTTCATCAAAATATATACCTTTCTTTTGTGCAAACCCCTTTACAACAAGTCTAGCCTTGTGCCGCTTTTTTCCTCCATCTTCTTCCTTCAACTTGTAAACCCATTTATTTTGCAATGCTCTTTTTCCTACATGCAACTCAACCAAGTCCCAAGTCTGTTTATTTACCAAGGAATCCATTTCCTCTATCATGCCTTGCTCCCACTTATTTTTAGTGTGTACCTGCTTTGCATCTTCATAACATTTTGGTTCACCAGAATCAGTCAACAATAAATAATACAACGAAAGAGAGTATCGTTCAAGGGGTATACTTAACCTGGTAGATATTCTAACAACACTTGCGGGAGTTTGAGGTACCTGCTGCTCCTATTGTTGTACATTTTGATTTTCTAGTACCTTTGGAATTTCTTTTTCAGTGATCTCATCAAGCATTGTGTATTTTGGTTTTTCTTTTTCCTATTTATTTCCATGCAACTGATCTTTGTACATGACCTTCTCATTGAATATGAAATATCTACTCCTAATGATTTTGTGTTTTTCATAATCCCATAAGAAATAACCAAAATCATTAACACTGTATCCAATGAAGGTACACTTCTTGGATTTTGCCTCAAGCTTTGTTCTATTTTCTTTATCAATATGGACAAATGTTTCACAACCGAAAGTCTTCAAAAATGAATAGTTTACCTTTTTACCTATCCATGCCTCCTATGGAATTCCACCATCCAAAGAACTTGAAGGTCCTCTGCTTATTAAGTAAATAACAACATTTACAACATTTGCCCAAAAAATTAAGGGCAACTCAGCATGCACTCTCATACTCCTTGCACGCTCCATGGTTGTCATGTTCATCCTTTCTGACGCACCATTTTCTTGTGGTGTTTATGGAACTATCTTCTCTCTACGAATCCCATGATATGAAAAATAATCATCAAACTCCTTGTTGCAATATTTACCTCCATTGTCTGATCTGAGACACTTCAACCTTTTTCCTGTCTCATTCTCAACCAAAGCTTTCCATTTCTTAAAAGTGCGAAAAACAACATATTTTTGTCGAATGCAATAAACCCAAGTTTTTCTAGTTGCATCATCAATAAAAGTAACATAATAATGAGAGCCACCAAGAGATGATACCTAAGTTGGTCCCCATACATCCATATGCACAAGCTCTAACCTTTCACTCTTCTTTTCTTTTCCGACTCTGAGAAATCTAACTCTCTTATGTTTTCCATAAACATGGTGCTCAAAGAAATCCAAATCAATTTGTTTAATATCTGGCAACAAATTTCTTTTGTGAAGTATCTGCATCCCCTTCTCACTCATGTGTCCGAGCCTATGATTCCATAGTTTTGTATGCACTCCTGTAGAAGCTAAAGAGATAGAAGAATCAATATTACCAGTACATAAATACAATGTACCTACCTTCTCTCATTTTTCTATCACCAGTGATCCTTTGGTGACCTTCCACGCCTTATCTATAAATATAGATATACAACCTTCACTTGCCAACTACCCTATTGAAATTAGATTTTTCCTTGGATCTAGAACATGTCTTACCTTTTTCAACAACCATTTGTTTCCATTCTTTTGTTTTATTTGTACCTTTCCCATTCCAACAATTTTGCATGGTGCATCGTCACCCAAATGAACCTGTCCAAAATCACCTTGAACATAATCTAGAAAAATTTTCTTATATGGTGTGGCATGAAATGAAGCACCTGAATATACTACCCAAGACTCAGAAATATTATCTACAAAAAGAATCAAATCATCTTGTAACACATCACCTGTTACATTTGCTTCTTGATATTTCTCCTACCGTACATCTTTTTGTTTCTTTGGAGCTCTGTGGTCTTTCTTCAGATGTCCTTTCTTTCCACAATTCCAAAACTCTATTTTTCCTAGTCTGGATTTGGATCTTCCCTTTCTAGAATTCCAGCGGTTCCCTGAGCCCTTTCCTCTATCCTTTTGTCTTCCCCTGTTCTCCATGTTTAATGCATTACCTAATGTCTCACCTATGCTTTTCTGTCACATTTCCTCGCTAAGGATAACACCAACAACATCATCAAATTTTAGAGTGTTTGTACCAGAGACAGAGTTACTTACAGCCATGACCAAGCCATTCCATCTTTCTGGCAATGAGCACAAGATTAGAAGAGACCTAACCTCATCATCAAAGTCCACTTTTACATAACTTAGCTTATTAGTAACTGTATTAAATTCATTTAAATGATCTGCAATAGACCCACCTTCTAACATCTTCCTATTAAATAATCACTTCATTAGATATACCTTATTGGGCACCGAGGGTTTTTCATACAGTTTAGCCAATGCGTCCATCAACTCCTTCATTGTCTTTTCTTTTGAGATATTGAAGGCCACCGATGCTTCCAAGGTCAACCGTATCATTCCTAGTGCCTTTCTGTCAATAACCTCTGATTCTTCATCCTTCATGGTCGTCGGCTTCTTTGTTATTCCACCTAATGGTAGGAATAGATCCTTCTGATATAAATAATCTTCCATCTACATCTTCCATAACTTGTTGTTTTGGCCGTTAAACTTATGGACCCTAAACTTTCCATCTTCCACCATTGCTCCCACTTGAACCAGGAACCCTCTTTTCTTGCAAGTTACCTTTAGCTCTGATACGAGTTGTTATAAAAATAGGATCATGGAGAAAAAATAAAACAAATGCAGAAATAAAACATAGAAGATACATAGTACAATAGAAACACAGATATGCGTGGTTCACCTAGTGTCAGCTACGTCCACCAGAGAAATTGGCAGGTCCTTCCTTTTTATTATCCAGCAAAATGAATGGATACAACCTACAAGACGTCTGATGTAACTTCCTCTTCTTTCTCTCACAATCTCCTCTCTAATAATACAATATTCACGATAATACACAGCCGAAATACAATTCCCTCATAAGAGAGGGTTGCCTTCTAGGGAAAAAAAACCCTAAAATAACTTCTATCATCATATTTGCAACCTTATAATGAACGATCTAGATTGACTATGAAATTACAATATTTTACAAGGCAATTTTTCACAATATTTCGCTTCAGGGGTGCTACCCTGAATCCCTCGCCATGGGAGGCTATAAAATTTGCCTTCGCCCCCCTGGACCCCCCTAGAAACAGTTGTGGGGGGGAAAGCCCCCCCACACCCGTTAGGGAATGGGGTCCAAGCATGGCTGAAACAAACCTCTAAATCAGGAAGATAATCAGGCTCCACAACCAACATAATCATGTGACACAACAAAGATAAGTCAAGCATAAAATAGTCATGAGAAACAATAAGCATGTGATCAATCATAGAAAGTAACTCATGGAGGTGGGTGGGAGGGAAACAATCCTACTAGAAAGGATGGCCACAAGCCTGATCCACCCATCTCTGAAGAGGGATACCATGTATAGATGACGTCTTGTCTTCATCTTAACTTAGCGTACCATTGTTTCCTAAAGACTAAGAGGAGATACGAGAATGGAAGAAGATTGTATAGCTTCTGAATGAATGAGAATAAAGGAAAGGGATAGCCTCATGATTGGAGAAAGAAATCCTCCCGGTACTGAAAAATGTTGTCCTTTCATTTACATATCCCTAAAAAGGGACTCGTGACAAGAATATTGTTGCTCAATAATCTGGGTTCATGTCCATTTCTAGCTAGCCACATCCTTGTGTCCATCAAAATTTGAGCCTGAAGGTGGTTGAAAAACTTCATAGGAAAAATCTGAATCCCCAAAAGGACATGCATCATAACTCGGGATGATTGAAATTCATCTTGATTATATTTCGATAATTCGTCCTCATAGGGATGAAATAAATTCATGACCATATCACCATTGGTCTGCCAAGAATATGAATCATGTGTATAACAAGACCAATTTTTTTAAGATGATAATTCATCCCCTTTTGCATGAGAACTACACTCTGTCGTAGATGGGATCTCTATCAAAAATGAAGCAACCCACATCCCATCTGTGTTTGCCAAACTGTATGAAATCATCAATGTGTTGACCAACCATGTCGAAGAGGTCTCCATAAAATCATCAGCATTAACTAGACTAATTACTTCTTCATATTTATGTGCAGGAGAAAAGCAAGGTTGAACAACTTCATCTTCGTTGAGCGGGATAATGGATATTGATGTCTCATCTAGATTCTCAGCATGTTGCACTTCTTTGGAATTATTATTTTTCTTCGTGGCATCTTTCTTCATGGACATGCCCCTCTAATGCCTCTTCATTACAAGGGGATTAATCCTCAACACGAAGTGTTAAATTTTACTGTTCCTGACAGGATCTGAAAGGAAACTCGTGTTCATCTCATCATTGTGGGCTTGCTCTTTGAAAGGTGATGTCTTGTCAATATCTTGCATTTCCTTGGATTTTTCTTCCTCCTCAATGGATTTTTCATCATTGATCCCATACTTTTCAATGATCATGGCGTGCCAGGAACTTATTCTACAACACTTCTTAGAAATATCTTGTCCTAGAAAACCAATGGGGCCTTCTTCTTCTTGGAAACTTTCCTCTCGGGCATTTTCTTCAAGCACCTTGTTTGAAGAGAGTGGATGGTCTTGCTTCTCTAATTCACATTCTTTGACTATCGTCTCATTATCCACTGGAATGCCTTCCCTATAAAGAGCATCCTTGAGATCTTGGAAAGTATCTTGCAAATTCTCAGTAGATGGGCCCCAACACCTAAGAAATTGTTCAATAAACCTTGTGGAGGAAGGTATGCTCCTCATATTGCATGAATACGTGAGCCACTTCTTTTGTCTCAGCTCTAGATATTCTACAAACAATCACATTAGTATATCATCATGTAATATATTCAATGGTGAATCATATTTCAAATAATTCACAACGTGAATGACCACTAGGGTTGGATCACCATTAAACTTTGAACAATTCTTGTTCCACTTTGGAGGGTAAGGATTAGGATACCCAGGAACATCATGGATATCAAGGGAAGGGTAAATCTTATGAAAATTCCATGGGAAATCCTTTGATGCCATGGTTCCATTATCTAGGATTTTGCTTCAATGGAGTCGCCAAATGAACTTAGTGTTCATAAAAAATGGAGAGGGTATCTTCCCTTAATAGATTCACCAGGAAAGATATGGATAAAGCCTTTGGTATCAAATCTTTCCAAAGTGTCATTAGGGATTGAAAGAGGATTCAAAATCCTCCCTAGAAATGGTGCCAAAATGTTATCACACAATCCATAGATTGGGCAAAGCCCAACCCAATCCATGGAAGTGTGACAACTGCGGGAGTACCTATCCATTGTCATCTTAGATAGACACTCCCCTCACTTTCGTGATGATAAGTCAAAACAAGGGGGGAATCAAGATGACCCTAGGGGGATTGAGATGAAAAGTGAGATGATGAAGGATGGATCTCCTAAAGGTTAAGATTGGATATGAAGGAAGGCTTCAGAATGAGTCTTGTTGAAAGGGTAAATGATTGTCGATAGTTGTGTACCTACAAAACAGTGTCCCTACCTGGAACAAGACAAAATGATGTTCAAACAAGCCTTTAACCAATGGGGATTCAGGAAGAAACCCTTTTGTCCCAAATTTCAACAGTATATAAGTCTATAAATCAGCAAGAAACATTTATCAATAGATGCAAATTAAACCACTAAAATCAAGTATAAGATTATGGAAACTAAACTAGCAATAACTAGTCAAACTTCCACGGAAAAGAGCAAGACTTTAGACGATATTTAGGGATGTTTTTTAAGTATTATCAGCAATGTATTATAACAGCCAAGTGGTTGTAGCAAAAAAATGCTACTGTGGATAAATCTAACCACAAAAATTGACAAGTAAACTGGGCAAATGATAGTTAATAACCAATGTAACAGTAATCCAGGTTCACAAGCAAATTTTAGTGGTAGATAAGTGAGTAACAGATGAAAGAAGATGATTTTTTTGCAGCCCTAATGGCTGTATATTTAGTTTATAACAACAAATAAGAATTACATGGCTAATCTAGACACCCTTAGGGCACAAGGAAGGCTTAAGCAAGCAAAATTGATTCCAACTTGAACAATTGAAAAATCTTTATTTTTCAAGTATTCCAATGCAATGATTTTAGATCTCCAATGAAAAATATACTAGTGCCTTATCAATTGGGTTATGAAGTCTCTTGTTGCAAGGGCTATTTGTGTTACCTCCCTAGGGGTGTAAGCCTTTTTATTCCCTAGGGAAAACAAAACTAGCAAGGTAAATCTAAGAGGGTGTAATCCTTTTTACTCCTCCTAGCAACCTTGTTAAGTAGCTTATCCAAAGTCAAATGTTATAGACTTAGTGGAGGGTGTATGTATTTATACTCCTCCAAGGGTTTAGACAAGAATAACCATGAAATAATAAGAAACACTCACAATATGCAGAAATTTCATTACCAATTCCAAGAGTAATATAAACCCTCTTCTAACAAGTATATTCCACCACAAAAGCAAGACAAACATCCAAGAGAGATAGTGCACCAATTCTTCCACAAGAGACAAGTACTAGCATCCAATATAACATAAGAGAAAGAAAGTGTGAATTTCCCAAGTAGGGAGAAAATTTCAACCCAAAATTTATGTAATTCTCAAGTGTGTTATGTCTAAAATGAGAGTGACGGGGTCTTTATTTATACAAGACCTTGTAAAACCAATTTGTCCACTTATCTTAGGGTATAACACAAATTAGGGAGGTTGACCTCCTAATTTTCCCCTTTACAAATTAAAATTTGAATTTACAAAATAAGCAATCCCTAAAATATGACGTTGTGCCCTCTAGGGGTGATGTTTTGGCATGGTGAGCAAGTCGTTGGGTTGTTTGAAGTGGATTTGGCATCCAAAGGCCCGATCTTCATGCTTGTAAAAGACTTCCCTCCATTAATACATACCAAGTCACCATCATATCAATCAACACCACCAACTCTAGCCCTCCAAGTGTGATGTCATGTCTGAGAAGAGAGAGATAAGGCCTCCAAAGGAAAAAGGTTAGGTTTGGGAAGGCTGAGGGTACCTCAAAGGGACCTCACAGAAGTTCCTCTAAGGAAACACCCTCATCAAACTATCCAAGGGGGTGCATCATCGATCATGTGGGATTCATGCCCAAGTGAAATTCCAAGTGACCTTGTGCCTCCATGATCAAGTTGTCACATGCCAAGGACCTATAAATACAATAAAGTATGCCCTCCAAGGGACCAAAAGTCACATGCATCATGCTTATTAAACCATCTAATAAAATAACCACTCGAAAATGTGCATCAAAATCCCCCAAGTAAACCATGTCTAATAAAAGAACCACCTAAACACATGCATCAAATCCCCCCTTTTCAAAATAAAAATATGCTCAAAGACCTTATACAATTTTCCAAATTTAGATATAGGAGGGGTGTCATAGTGCCCCATTGGGTAAACCAATTCTCAAGTAGGGTATGTTACGAAGGATAACCCTCTCTAGGTCATGTAGTGAATGTGAATTGAATGGGGTTGGACTTCTAGGAGTGGGGTTTCATGACATACAAGGGCTTATATTGTCATGTTTATGGGCGCCTTTGTTGAGGGCTAGCCACATCTCTTTTCTCTTTTTGTTTTTAAGGCATATTTTTTCCCAACCCTTTTATTATTTATCCATTTACTTTCCATGTGTCACCAAGTTGAATTCAATCAGGGGCACTAAAAAGAAAATGCATAGCCCACAAATGATCTACCTTGGTTAACATGTTTTTATGAAGATCTTCCGTGTTGAAGTCAATAAGGGGCACAAAAAAGGAAATGCATAGTGCACAAACCCTCTATCTTGGAAGTTGATCATTGTTTAATTAATTACTATTATGGCTCCCTTACTTTTGTTTTATGAGAGGTTTTTTATTGCTCTCGGGATGCCAGGGCGAGCCTTTATCGCCCCTTCTTCTCATGAAATGAGGTACATGCCCTTCTTGGGTCAATAAGCTCAAAAACCTAAAAGGTTCATAGACAAAAAGGAAGAATTTATGGAAGGTGGAAAGTATGAGCGAGAATGGTACGATGACCCTACAAGGAGACCCCCCAATAGCTACCCTTTCCCCAAGGGTTGCCACTTACTAGGAAACCATGACACTCACCAAGGTGAAATAGGGAAAAAAGCATAATTTCCAAGTAATTTTTTTCAAAATCAAGAAAGGACTCTTTGCAACATATTCAAATGCTTGAATTATTAGAATGACACTTACCACAGTAATGGACTTGTTACCTCATGGAGCAAGACTTGTTTTCCTATGTGATCCAAGCCAAGTGTGGTGGATGTTGTTGTCATCGATGAATGGTGATGTATGGTGAATGAAGGGCTATGCATGTTGGTCTACCTCTTGGTACTCCATGTATGGAACCTGAGGGCATCGAGACATTATCTGCTTAGTTATCCCTAGAAATGGGGGATAACAAGGACAAAGCTTTTTAAAGGAGGGTATTATGATATGAACCCAAGGGGAGCATATATGGGGTTAAAGGTATGTGTAATAAGCGTCGACCTAATAAAGGGCCCACATGTGAAATGAGTGAGAATATTTATCTATATGTCTCAGATAAGTGAATGAGGTTATTTCGAGGAGGTTCTCCTCTTCTATGAGGAGTCATTTTGTAACTCAACTCTATTATCTATTTGGGATTTATGCTCCACATTCACAACTTGTGTACAAAGTGTGTGTTTTGGTTTATTATGTTACTTTAAGGATTCAGACCATAATAGTGTATGTGATTGTGGATTTCTTTCTTTGTTTTTTATGTTAGAACACATGTCATGTTTATTTGATTAGTTGAACTTAAAAACAAACAGAAAGAACCCAATAAATTAATATAGGATCTATGTAGGTGATTCGAGTTGGACATCGGATGATCAATCATAGATCATATTGGTATTAGAGAGGTTATTCCTAAAGTATGCAAAGTGAATACCATTGTGAATGATGACAGGGTTGAGAAGATTGCAAGAAGGTGGAGAGTTAGTTTTGGAGAACCCAAAAATTGGTGTAAGAAGAGGGAAGAAACAATCTCAATATTATGAGAAAAGAGATACTCAAGAAAGTGGTGAGTCAAAAATCATATTGTTGAATATTGGTACTCAAATGACCCATATGCATCTAAACATGTAGGAGAGTGTTATTTCTTATAGGTCATGTTTGGTTGTACAAGTCAACTAAGTTGTAGCGATATCATATCCGATAATAGTTGGGTGTGTTTCTTAGAGCACATCATAAGCCTTTGACCATGAAAGGTTGGTGTGCACATATGAATAGCTAATTGAGTGAATTTCCTTTAGATATTATATCATGATAAAGTAAATCATGAAGTATCTAGAAGGACAACGTTCTTCCATAGTCTAAATGCATAGATGAAGGCTCGTGATTTTGAACTAGAGTTGATGGATTACTTTATTGAGGTGTGGATGAAATGAGATATTGTTGAAGTGTTGTTGTACATGTAAACTAGTGGTCTGATCAAATGCACCACAAGTTGATTCAACATTAAGGAGCACTAAGCATTGCCCATTTTCCTCAACTCCCTAACATTGCCAATAATTGGCCCAACATGGGCAATAAGTGCCCAACTTGCTTGTCAAAATAGTTTCAACCTCATGTATGATCTTTGCTAATATCAACTCACTTCCATCTTATGGTCAATTTATATATGTTTCATTTAATTATCAACTTGGGTTCGTGTTTAACTTGTGAAATACTATGCAAAATATATGCAGAATTAGTTATTTTAAAGTGTTTGATGTAAATATTCCTATTTACTATCTTATTCTATGTGCAACTTAAATCACTACTTTGTCTTATCTAAATAAAAATTAAAAAAACAGAGTTATTTTGAGAAATGGATTTAAGAACTAAATATATATTGCAAATCAACTTCATAACTACTGCAATTTCACCACTAAGTTATATCCTAGTTTATCCACAAATATTGAAATATCAGGTTGTATTCAAGTGTTCAAGCTTCAAGGTTATAACATTCTTGCAACAATGCTCTATTTTTGTATATTTGGAATACAACTTAATCAATGATGGTTGAATTGTAAGTTGGTGATTGAATGTAAAATATGCACACCATAATAATCAACTGTAGATAATAATAATAAAAAAAATCAACAATAACAATTACAAAACTTAATGAAAATGATAAAATAAAAATAAACAACATGTTACCAAAAATAGAGGGCCCTTCCTTTCTCTAGTAAACGCTCCCAAGTTTTTCATCTTATCTTTCATGATGTGCTAGTATTAGTTCAAATGAATGCTACAAGTTTCAAAATATCTTGAAGCAATAACAGACAGATAAGTGTACTTAATCATTTTGGCATAAAAAAATATCAAATATTAAGAAAACTTTAATAAAACAACTATGTTTACCTAAATTTCTCCTCTTTGGCTTGTATCCCATGTATGGCATGAAAAGTGATGGTAAAAGACTTATTTCAAGCAAAAATGATGGAGAATGATGGTAAAAAGTATTAGTTCTAAGTCAAAAATGATGTTAATTCAAAGATCCAACATCTTCCCCCACACTAAATATGGTGTACATCCTTTGCGCAACTTATTCTAGAACATCATGGAGTCTAGCTTGAAAATGACTCCAGTTGTAGGCCTCATGCTCAAACTCTATTTCTTCATCGTATCCAAGTCATTTCTTGATTTCAACCCAAAGAACTGTTTCTCTGAACTTGTTCCATGTTTGAATAGGTCTATAAACTTTTGTAGGACACCACAACAACGGAAAATGTAACTGTAAATATATCCATTTGTTCCCATTCCTTCTCAAATAATCCAGACACAAATTCATTCTTGCTAATGTTATGTTAAACATTGGGTAGCATGTAGGGTCTTGTTGCTGCAAAAGAGGTGGTAACAATTGCCATCTTTCATAGGATACTAACAAAGCATTAATGTTATGAGTATTTCTAATTTCTTCAAAAATTGAAATGGCCATCCTTTGATTATTTCTCATTTCCTTTGTTATTTCATTTCTTGACGGGAAATTTTGGTGATCTTTAATAATAAATGATGGAATCGAATACTCACTTTGCACATATAGAGTTGAATCCAACTCTATATTTGCACAAGAGTCACAGTCCCCTTTCCATTTGATCTGATTTAATATAAAAGAGGAAAAATCTCTAACATACACATCACCAATACCATGGTTGGGATTCCACCTGGTTTGATCTTGTAAGAAGAAGTTAAATTAATATAACTCACATAGAAATTTTCTTTCATTTTCTATGGAATCTATACACATCTGGACAAAGTCAAAAACATCATGTATATTGTGTTGTTTTCTTGATGCTAGTATGAAAATTCTTAATTTGACCCACTATTCATGTAAAAATATAGAGTAAATCCTTGAAGGAGGTCTACTAGATAGAGCTTGTAAAGCAAGTCCACAAGCTCTTTGTACCTCATATTCCTTGATTTTAAAATCTTCTTGGAAATCTTGTAACTTTGTTTCCCACTCCTTTTCCTCAATGGAGCGTTGATTTAATGATCTCTCCTACATTTTTTGTACTTCATATTTATATACCTATTTATGTATTATTCCCAAATCATACATTTCATCTCTCGTTTCCATTGTTGTGGATTAAATTGAACAAATGCAATGGAAAGTGTATTAGTGAGTATATCATCCAAGATCTGATTGATCACGTCTTGTGCTGATTTCGTTTTATCTAAATCTGGTGCTTTCAATTTTTTTTGTCTCTATGCTAGGAAATGAAGCTTCTTTCTCTATGGAAGCTAACAATATATCTATGCTTGATTGAGGAGTGATATCTATGTTCCTTGTCTTGACTTTATTCAACTTATTTTTGAATTTCCTATTTTGAACTTTTAATTTTATACATTTTTTCTTCAATCTCCTACTTTGTCCTTTCCTCTACTTATTCTATTTTATTTTTCTATTATTTTCAATCTGAAGTTGGTCATTAAGGGTTTTCAAATGTAAATTCTACTCTTATAGTTTCTTTATCTTTCTCAACTTCTTTTTCATGCTTAATTTCTTAAAGAAACTAAGAGACTGAGCAAGTGTTACCTCTTCATTCAATGTCTCTTCAACAATATTTTCCATTTGGATCTTTGTACTATGTTTTGCATCTTTTCCTTCAGTATGATGTGTTGTGTAAAAGTTTCCCCAATGGATAGGTGAAATCCCCCTTTGATCCAAGACAAAGAGAAACAAATGGTTACTACTTTCCCCCTAGATCTACTCTCTACGTCAACAATCAAAGTGAGAAGATAAGGATAGAATATTTACCTATTTTATGTTGATTGTCCTCGCCTCTCCATCCCTTGATATTTATGTCCAATCTCCAAGAGAAGTCATGAAAAGAACACAACAATACCTTCTTCTTATACAGTATATTGTCAGGTAGAACATATATATCTATGATGAATTAGACAACAATAGACATGCATATAGTGAACACATAGGCATGAAGGAAATAGGCCAAGTTATATATTAATGGAAAATAATCAATAGTGAAGAACTTTCAATCTCAATATTGATGTTGTAGAATATCTTCCAAGCTCTCCTTTCCATCCCCTTGAATGTCACAAAATCTTAGGTATGACGCTCTAATTTCTCTCCCCATTTTCACACAAGCATGGCCTCTATTATATAGGATTTGATGCATCAAAACCATAGGGTGTGATAAAATGAGGATTTGGATGAACCAACAAGATTGACCTTGCCTTGAAGAGGAGGTAGCTCGAACCAATACCTTAACCAATTGAAATCTCTCTTAAACAACCTCAAAAAATAAGGCATGATGGTTTCAACTACTTCATCACCCCCCCAGAACTGAGCAGGGAGAGATAGTATCGCTCCCCTATAACTAAGCAAGGAGCAATGAAGTGGTTTTACCCCTCCTTGTATATGGGAAGGGGGGTGATGAAGCTCAAACAAGGCTACAAAGTCAAGGAAAAAGGTAGTATTTCGACCTCCAAATGATAGGTTTCTTCTTCAACATGTCTATGGATTATGACATACACTTTCTCATGGTGATGAAATTGCGACACTTGGTAAAGTGCAACACTTAAGTTTGACACTTAGGTGCGAAATTTGGTAGTGTGACACTTACGACACTTAAGTGCGACATTTGGTAGTGTGACACTTAGGTGTGTAATAGATGCCCCCTAAAGTGTGAAGTTAGAATAAAAGTTGATGACCGAGACACTTTACAAAAATATGTATGTAAGGGTGCTAGAATAGGAGAGCCGGGAAGAAGTTGCAAACAAACATCAAATAGTTTATACATATCATCCCCGAGGTAGACATACCCATGCTCGGAATACACTGACTCAAAGCATGGTCGTCGACCAATACACTGTGGATCCATGAAAACACTGACTAAGGATATGGCCACCAAACATGCAATGTGGATACATATCTCCATGACTCAATTAAGTCATAGCCATGAAAGAGTACACAATGGAGCTACGATATGACAAATTCATAGCCACAGACCAATACAAAGTGGATCTATGTGACAGCATATATATGAGTGAGATCGCCAGCATGATGACCATACTAGAATCTTCTAAATACTTCAAATAACCTCCATCACAACATGGGTGAGGAAGGTAATAGAGGTGTGTTCCTAGGGTCTTCGTCCCGATCCTAAAATAGTATAATATAGCCATATGAATAGATGTGTTGATGTCGAACATGATAGAAACCACTTGATTATCGGTCATTGATGTATACCATTAACAAGTGTGAGGGAAATCACTAATGTTGATAATGACTCCCAAGGTACCCTAGTACATTCCAACAAATGTGAATAAATGATTTGAGGTCGAACATCCATGGAATCATTCGATCAAAGGCCAATGATGTGAACCTATTGTTGAAAGTGAAGAGACCTATCATTAAGGCATGCAGGTTCCAAGATACTAAATGGTTTCTAAGTCTAATTCATGGATAATGTGTTGAAGTCGATGGGGACAAACTCATCGAAGGAGGGCCATGATGTGTCCCCCATCATCGACATGAAACTGACACAGGAAAGTGATGTAAGATAATAGATCAAATAAGCACAAACTGACATGAGGATGAATATTGGTAATAATACAGAGTGGTTGATTTGGGTTGAAACTTCCCTTGAACATTGTGAGGCACGACTGATGACTTGGCAGTATTGAGTCGAATGAAAGATAGACCAAAGCATAATGCAACGATAATTGGGGAACTCTTCGGGTGATCCAAAGGAGTATAATGACTCATATGATTGGTATGACTCGGAGACAAGCAGATTACCCAACTGCAACACAAGACGCAAATAGGTGCCATGTTCAATGGCGACAACAAATAGTTGCCAAAATGCTTTCCAAAAAACTGACCCACTTCCCTCAAATTTTTCCCCCACCATGGATGGTGAGTACCTCTTTGTTTTTTAATGAGCTTGAGGAGGATAATAGGTGCTCGATATATCTCATCTTCGATGAGTCCCTCATCATGTGTTTAACAAACCTTAAGAAGGAGGGGTTTGGTCCCATATGGGTCCTCCAATGTATAATTTTACGAGCCCAAAGAAGATAAACTCAGTGGCCTTTTCATGTTTAGAGATTCTAAAAATAATTTAAAGAAGACTCCAAGGGTTGTTCTTTTCGTAAATTTAGTCCCCCGAGCCCGAAAAAGTATAAAACAATATAAGGGAGAACTCTTCTAGCCAAGGTTGACTAGAGTATTCATTTTTCGTAATTATTCCATCTAGTCCCAAAAAAGGGTTAAAATTACACTAAATAGACACCCTTTCAAATTCTTTTATCGAGTGTAAAAGGAAACAAACTCACTTGACAATCTTTTCATGTTTAGAGAGTCTGAAAAGAGCTTAAAAGAGACTCCAAAGAGTTACTTTTTCATATAGTTTTTACAAGCTCGAAAAAGTGATAAAAGTATACTCAGTAACTTATTCTCATGTATTTACGAGCACGAGAAAGAATAAATACTAAGCTCGTTTAGATGTTTGCTTCATTTTTTAACGAGCTTGAAACAGAGAACGAAACTATGCTTGGAGTTGGTTTCATTTTTAAACAAGCTTGAAACTGAGAATGAAATTGTGCTCAGGGTTGGTTTCTTTTTTAAACGAGCTTGAAACCAAGAATGAAACTGTGCTCGAGGTTGGTTTCATTTTTAAACGATCTTGAAATTGAGAATGAACTATGCTCGGAATGATACCCATTGACAAGTTTCTTCCCAATGTGATGTCCAAAGGTTAGTACTTTAAGTGATACCCATTGGTGGGTTTCTTCCCAACATGATGTCCAAAGGTTGGTACTTTTCCCCTAGCATGATCGGAAAATCATAGCGGCTTAACTCTAGCATGATGTCGGGATGTTAGAGACATGCCCCCCAATATTTGTCCATCGACTCTTCTTTTGCACCGGATTAGACTCCTGGCTACTAATAGAAATAGATTCACAAAAGAGGGAGGAAGAAAGAGGATCAAGTGACACAGGTAGAGGAAATGAAGATTCGAGTACTAGATCTAGTGGAAGACTCGACTCAATTGGAGGGGGATCTGGTTCATTTTTTAACAAGCTTGACATAGACAATGAACTATGCTCATGATTATTTGTTTCATCTTTTAACAAGCTTGACATAGAAAGCAAACTATTCTCATGGTTATCTATTTCATTTTTTAATGAGCTTGACATAGAAAGTGAACTATGCTTAGGGTTATCTGTTTCATTTTTTAACGATCTTGACACAGAAAGTAAACTATGCTCTTAGTTATTTGTTTCATTTTTTATCGAGCTCGACACAGAAAGTGAATTATGCTCAGGGTTGTATGTTTCATTTTTTAACGTGCTTGGAATAGAAAGTGAACTATGCTCATGGTTATTTGTTTCATTTTTAACGAGCTTGAAACAAAAAGAAAAATATGCTCATGTGTCTTGACCATGGCTTCCAAGAGGTCTTCATCGGACGAAATAGCATTGCTCTGGAAAGAATTTATGTCAAGATACTCAATAGGGGTAACAAGGGAAAGATCAAGATTCAAAACCCCCATTGAAGAGGTCACCATGTCAACTACCAAATCTGATTCTAAATAATTCAAGAATGCAATGAGAGGCTCCTTCTTATTAGTGGTTGAAGGCATGGGACATGATACCACATAATTAAATTGCGACGGAAGGGATATCACTTTCATATAAGGAACATTCAGGGAAGTCGGATGGTCAACATTTAGATTAGCACTAACGAATGAAAGATGGTCAATGGTCACAATGTTTCCATTATGAGGTAAATGCATGTCTCGAAAGAGTGTTGACATGACAGATTTCATACTATAAACATAGTCTCGCCCAAGGAGTAAATTAAAGTCCAAGGGACCTTGGACTACCATAACATCGATACAAACAATTTTCCCTCCTAAGGTGATGGGCAGCTAAGGAAGGATCCCTAAAGGTTCATTGGATATTCTATTAAAATCCAACGGATGATGGGTCATCGACACAATTTGAGGGGAACCAATAGCTTTCCAAGCAGTTGAGGATATAATACTAATAGAAGTGCCTTTGTCTACAATGGTGTGATGTATGATCTTACAGAAAACCTGCACAGTGATTTGGAAAGGCTTTCATGAAGGACAGTGAGGCTCCGCCAAACTATTCAAATCAAAGGAAATGACCTCAATACTTGGAGGGGGTGCCATTGAAATGGGTAAAATGCCTCTTTACCTAGAAAAATTTGAAGTGGCAAGAAAAACCTAAGCGGTATCCACTTCACTCTCCAAGGGAAGAGTGGGATCGACTAAGGATTGAATCAAACTGGCCACTTCATCAACCAACAATTATTTGGGAGAGGACTCATGGGAAGCAGTTGGAGGTTGTTGCTTGGAAACAACAATGTCTTCCAACAATTGTGAAGCTTGATCCATATGAGGACAGAGGTAAGTGATATGCATTTCCCTACATAATCGGCATGATTTTACCCTTTTTTCCCCCAACCTAATGATCATTGGTTGATGGGCTACCACCAGCATACTTGTAGCAGCTTGCAACACGGGTTGTTGAGAACCCGAGGACCACACTTCTTAGACCTTGGGAATACCAGGGAAATGATTAAGAAGGTGGTCACTCTTACAAATCTTGCAAGGGAATTTGGTTTTGTGACCTATGTTGGTTGGCTTTGCAACATTATCAATACTCACCATAGTGGTTGGTTGATTTCCCCCTTGCATATTTTTCTTTTTGTTCTTCTTCCTTTTATTCTTCTTCTTATCCTCTTGATTACTAGCTTCAAGGCTTTCACTGGGTGAGGAAGAAGAAAGGGAAGAAGACACGATAGGTGAAAAAGGAAAAGGGTCAATAGGAGGTTGTTGTTCTTGTAGTGGAGATCTTTCTTGGGGAGCATCAGGGGCATCCAGGACCAAAGGATTGGGAAAAAACCATACTAGTATCCCCACAGTGAAACCCGGAAGAGTCAATGTAGTGATGTAGGGAGGACCAATGTTTCAAAAATAAGGAAAATCATAAGGTCCCCCATGAAATAGGGTCCTTGGGTTGGTTGCCTCGGGAATTGATGCCATGGATGCTAATTCTACTAAACTTCAAAGAGAGCGCACTACCAAAGTCCGTACAAGAGGAGAGAAAGCAAACAACTCCCTTATGCCAAGGATAAAGGACGTAACGATCTTTCGGAGACAGGAGATGAGGTCATCAACGAAGAAACAAGCAACATTTATGATAACCTTTGTACTATACCAGATATAAAAAGTATGCAGAATAGAAATAAAATGCTAGAAATGGTAGAATAACAGCAATATAACCAGAACATTCACCAGAATAGCACTGAAATGATATAAGAATAATAACAGAAATAACACTTTGATTCTGAAAGCAATGTTCACGGGCCTCTTCGAGCGGGCAACTTCTAGTTGAGCAGATCTCTATTACAATAATATCCAAGCTAGGGTTCTCATACCCTCGACTCCTATTTATACTAAAAATGTCTATCAAAAGAAGCATCTAGAGGAAGATCCTTCTAGAAGCGGAAGCTTCTATTAGGTCTTCTTACATCCGACTTATTCTATTTTATTGCAAGGCCTTATTAATATTGACCTTTATTACATCTGAATATATTGTTCTACC
>SNQJ01S0059292.1:42721-53962 GCA_010110895.2 Picea sitchensis | reverse complement strand
CTTATCGTAAGATGCCTTTTGGCTTGAAGAATGTTGGAGCCACTTTTCAGCGGGCCATGTATTTTTCCTTCCATGATATTATACATATATTCTAGGCTTATCTCAATGATCTATCATCATGACCTCGTAAGAGAGATGATCATCCCGCACACCTCCGACTAATTTTCAAACGATGTCGCTACTATCAGATTCGCTTGAATCCTAACAAATGCAGTTTTTGCGTGACATCGAGTGGTCTTTTAGGTTTCATAATTTCTACAACAAGGATCATGGTTGATCCTCTGAAGGTTGAGGCAATAGTTCAGTTCCCTCCCCTGTGCACAGTCCCCCAACTTCAAAGTTTACATGGGAAAGCAAACTTTCTTTGACGTTTTATTGCAAACTATGCCGAGATCAATAAAGGGTTCATGAGTTTATTGAAAAATGGATTCCCTTTCTATTGGGACGAAGCCGCTCAATGCTCTTTTGAAGCATTGAAACATGCCCTCACGTCTTCCCCTCTACTCTTACCTCCCAATTATAATAAATATTTATTATTTTACTTGGCCACTGCAGATTCGACCATCAACATGGTATTGGTTCGAGAGGACAATCTACTCGAAGAGAATGTGATTTATTACCTGAGATGAGCCCTGATTGGGATAGAACTCAAATATTCCCATGTTGAGAATCTTGCGTTGGCAGTAATTCATTTTGTCCAATGGTTTCGTCATTATATTAAGCTTTGCAAGACCACCATCATTGCTATAATATCCCCAAGGACGAGCCTTGTTGTAATCATGTTTATGAATCGTAAATCATGTTTTGTAGGTTGGTGATATGAGTATTGATAAGCTGGAACACTTATGTGTTTATTAGGCTAGAGAGCCTAAGTGTTAAAGGCCAGGAGCCTATTTTTGTACATGTAATATGCAGAACATTAATAATATATAAACATCATTGTGTGTCGACTGATCACGAAGAAAGAGTGATGGGGGACTAAGCTTCTACATAATGGTTAAGGGAGAGGGGGTTTAAAGCTTGGAAGAGGGGATAAGATTGAGGGCTTAAGTCCTTGAATAATAATTTATTATTATTCCAACGATACGTGAAAAACATGTTATTTTTATCCTAAGTCCTGGGAGGGGCAACGCATGCAGCTCCAACGTGTGAAAAAATGGAACGCATACTTGATGGAGTGCATGCAGCTTCATGGGCAACATGTGTTGGTCCAAGAACATGCAATTTAACCTAATAATTGAGTCAGGATGGGGGTTCATCCTCCATTCTGGTGTGGGTTGTCTGAACCATTGGGAGTCCATGAATGACCTCTGCTTAATTTTCCTGTCACGCAATCCTAAAAACTAGAACCAAAAGTCGACTGTTGTATTCCTGTTAATTATGTGGCCTCTGTATTCATCCTTTGAAATGTTCCCGCATGCACCTGAGACCCAAAATTCATCACCTGAGTCATTCTGTGAACCTTCCATACCCCGCCCGAGTTGATCAGAATCCTTCCCGAGAACTGTTTTGTCTCTACACTGGACCTCTGCATAGCCAAGCACCTCTGAAGTCGAACCGTGTCTTCTATGAAACCTGAGAAATTGTCTATGTCGTGTGTGTTATAACTGTGGGTTTTTGTGGCCATGCAGTCCCTTGGATGAGTGTGATTGGCTACTATCATTTGTTCCCTACTGAGCCTTGTTCTCCTCCTTGTGTTGGAACATAGTTGAAGAAGAAGGATGTCAGGCCTGTGTGTAACACTCTCTCCAAGTGAGAGAGGTGGTTGTGGTTAAAGAAGCAGGTTTTCATGCCTATAAATGACTCTATCTAGGTTAGAGACTGCGTGAAGGAAGTGATTACGCTTAGAAGTATTACTGTAGCTACCACAGATCTAAAATAATTCTAGTTTGGTCTGTTGCTGAAGCCCAAGGAAAGGGAGGTTTAGAAGCCAAAGGACTGTCTTGGTGACAGTGAAGGTGTATACTCCTGGGGTGGGACAAGCATGTGGGTAATGAGAGTCTGTGAGCAGTGGGCATAAGTGGCTGCTGGGAGAGAATCCTTCCTCATAAACTGTGTGTCTTCCATTGACCTTGCCTACCTTAGGATTCCCTTGCCTGGTGGAGCTTAGTCCCAACTTGGGGGTGACCTATTGTTGAGACTGATGAGTAGCATGGTCTAAGGCTAGGAGGTTCATGCAAGGTATGCACGTAGTTGGTGGTGTATTGCAGTTTCAAAGATAAGTATCATTATGTGTTTTAATTATGTGCTTAATTAAAATGCATGTTCTATGATGCTTGTAATATTACCATGTATTATGTTGCAAGTTTGAATTGTTGTTAATTCTTTTTAAGTCTATATGACAACAGTAAATCCATATCAAATGTATTAATTTGATTTAATTCTTATTATTTATAAATAATGCATGTTATAATTTAAGTATGAGAATGTTTCTGCGAAGTAGCATTTTTCGGCAAGTGGGTTAATGGTCGGGGACGTTACAATATGGTATCAGAGCCATGTTTTCAACGCTGAGCCTAAATGGGTCGGATAAGTGGTCTTTATAACCAATTTTTCAAGTGGAGGTGTTCATATGCAACCAATTTTGAACCTTAGAATGTTTCTGAGTACCAAGGGGTTACTTGGTTGTGTTACAAAGTTCAGGAGGAGTAGTAGTAGAATAAAACTGCAGGTGGTGTGTTATTTGACCAGAGAGAGAGAGAGAACTAAAAACTTGGGATGTTGGAGCCATAGGATCTGTCAGAAGAAGGAAAATCCTTCACGATCATCAGATTTTGTAGTGTTCTGAGGCAGTTATCCGTGAATTCCTTTGTAAAACCATAGAGTAACATAGTCTATTCTGCATCGCAGGATTTGTTTGGATGGAAAGTAAATTCAGTACAACTATGAGATCTGGAGAAGGTAAAAGAGGGTTATCCTGGAAGCCCTTCGAAGTTTGGAAATCGGGAGAAGCGGGGTGTGCGGAGGCATAAACGCCCGAAACTCGAAATCCCGAAGTCCCGAGGGAGATCTACACTGTAGATTTGGAGAAAAGAGATTGACCATTAGATCAAGCAGAAGAACAAATTGTAATTTTAGGAGTTCGACTGTCAAGAGAAGTGGGATGTGTTGTTTCACAAACTCCCAAAGTTCGATGTTTCGAAGTGAAAGAGTTGACGTGGTGGGGCCAGATGACATCACTAATATTCCTCCATGTGGCATCCTGTGTGAATAGGGTTAGTGGGGCCTGAGTTTACATAACATAGTTAAGGGTCGGAGGACCCACAGTGGCATTGATTATGATACATCAAGAACAACGACCATGAGACATTTTGGGGACCCAAGTTGCACGAAAGAAAATTATCTAAGGCATTCCCGCAATCCAAACCATGGTTTCACTGAGGGGTTATGTGTCAGTGTCAGGAGAATTGTGAAATGAAGGGAGGGTTACTCCAAAACCACCTTTTCATGCCCCTACAATTGGGAAAATGTCAATTGATGTAAGGTAATGACGTCACCTAAGGTGACGTGGAAGTGTTCGGGGTGTGCAGATGTGAAATCTTCTAAAGTCCCGAAGTACCGGAACTCAGACGCCTAAGGTTCCATAGTGAGTGCCAGTCGTTGGATGTTGGGTAGATGTGGATGGTTGATCCACCCTACTTTGCGAGTTAGTTAGTTAGCAATTCAAGAATTTGTTGTGAAGTACTTTGAAACCTCCCGAAATGCGAAGTTGTGAAGCACCCTTTTTGTTAAGAGAGTGGTCACAACCCACGATCATGTGGGTTGGGGATTAAGAGATAAGGGGATAGAGCCTGAAGTATTGTTATAGAGTTGAACATAGATCAAAAATTCATTAACTATGAACATTTTCTTGATTTAGACTCGATTTATGAATTCTGTGGGATTTCTTTTTAAGGAATGATGGCCTGATGAATTCCAGTTGTTTGGAGATTGTGTTTGTAGAAGTTAAAGAGTGCCAGAACTGAATAGAGTTGGCACAAAGTGCAAGAATGGAGGAAGCACAAAATACTTCCAGTTCAGAGAATGAAGCAAAAGTAATGGAAGTTCATTTGGGAGTTGAAGGGTCGAACTCCAATAGGCACGGAGAAGAGATAGATAAGGAAGGGCATATAATGAAGATCATTGAAAAATTGCAGAAAGATGCCCAAACTCACCAAACAAATAACATAAATCTCAGGAAATCTCAGGATAAACAAGGTGAATTCAACTTAAATTTGATGGAGAGTATGGAGAGAATAGAAAATAAATTGGACCAGGAGAGAGAGTCGAACAAAACAGGGAGTCACCTGACTTCTGAGGGAAGAAGATAAAGGAGTGTTGGTAAACACCATCATCACTCCCAAGGTCACTCCAAGAGGAGGGAACACAATAGTTCAAGCCCATCTCCTACCAAAAATCACAGGAGATCTAGAGTGGATGAACTAAAAGGAGAAATGAACAAGATTGAGCCTCCAACATTTGATGGAGAACACAAGAAGGAGGAATATGTTGAAACATGGTTGCTCGACATGAGGAAATATTTCCAATTGTAGAATTATTCCTCTCATGCAGAAGGAAGAATTGTAATGTATCAACTGAAGGGAAAGGCATCCATGTGGTGGGATCAACTTGTGTAGGTAAAACACATCATAGAGAAAGATATCACTTAGAAGGAATTCAAGAGGTATTTCGAGAAGAAATACTTGACTAAAAGATACTATGATAGAAAGATGAAAGAGTTCTTTGAACTCAAACTGGGAAGCATGATCATTGATGCATATGAATGAAGGTTTTTGGAATTACTGAAGTATGTTCCTTTCATCAAGGATGAGACTGTCAAGATTCAAAGGTATCTGAGTGGACTGCCACCTTCCATTGGGGACCAAATCCAGTATGATGACCCAAAAACTATGGAAGAAATGATAAGAAGAGAAAAATGCTTATATGAGGAGCAAATAGAGAAGCCTACTTTCCGTAAGGCTTGGAAAGACAATAAGAAATTCAAGATGGATCATAGGAAGAAGGGAACTAAGCCACCCTTTTTTAGAAACAATCCTCAAGGGCATACATCTTTTTGAGAGCCCAGGAAGGTTGAAGTAGGTGGGCAAATGCCAAGATTGACACCTATGGAATGTTGGGGTTTTAAAGAAAACCATAGGTACAGATATTGCCCTCAAAAAAATGATAAAGTGAGAGTAGTCCAAAATGTACAGCAGGCTGAAACAGTGGAGGACATGGGCAGTAGAATTCCAAGGATCTACGCATCCCTAGACAATAAGCAAGCTGAATATTAGTCGCACATGATTGAAGTGGAAGATATGATTAACAACCAACCATTTACTATTTTAATTGATTCAGGGGCTAGCCATAGTTATATATATCCTAGAGTGGTGGAAAGTTTTCATTTGTCAAGAATAAAACATGAAAAGTATTGGTTAGTGTATATAGATACATGAACCAAGAGGAAGGTCACTGAGTTGGTTAAGTCCTGTCCTGTGGACATGAATGGACTGAGCACAAAGGTTGAATTGAATGTTATTCCTTTAGTTTCTTATGACTGTATAATTTGGATGGATTGGTTGGACCAACACCATGCCATCTTGGATTTTAGTAATAAGGAATTCACTTGCCTGGATGAGGAACGAAATCAGAGAACAATCTAAGAAATTCCCATAGCTATTGCTATCAGAGAAATCTCAACAATGCAACTGAAGAAGTGATACAAGAAAGGATGTCAATTATTTGTAGCCCATGTGGAGGAAACACCTAAGGATAAGGTGTCAAGTATCAGAGATCATGCAGTACTAAAGGAGTTTGAGGATGTATTCCAGGAGGCACCAGGACTACCCCTGAAAAGAGATATTGACTTCTCTATAAAATTAATGCCCGGAGAAGCTCCAATGTCAAAAGATCCTTACAGAATGAGTACGCCAGAGATGAAAGCGTTTCAATTGTAACTTGAAGAGATTCTGAAGAAGGGGTGTATATGCCCAAGTGTGTCACCTTGGGGTGCCCCAGTCCTATTCATGATGAAGAAGGATGGGACGTTGATATTGTGCATTGATTTCAGAAAGTTGAACAAAGTAACTGTGAAGAACAAATATCCTATGCCGAGGATTGATGACATCTTCGATCCGTTGAAGGACGTGAAGATATTTTTGAAGATAGAACTCAAGTCGGGATATTTCCAGGTAAGGATAAAGGATCAAGACATCAAAAACACCCCCTTTATAACAAGGTATGTTCATTACGAGTTCACAGTAGTGCCGTTTGGACTGTCAAATGCACCCACTATTTTTATGTGCTTAATGAATGGTGTGTTGAGGGACTATCTAGACAAGTTTGTCATAGTATTCCTTGATGAAATTTTGGTTTATTAGAAGTAGGAGGAAGAGCATGAGAAACATCTTAGGATGGTGTTACAGGTGCTATGAGAGCATCAACTGTATGCCAAGTTGAGAAAGTGCTCGTTTTATCAAGAGTAGGTCCATTACTTGGGGCATATTATTTCGAAGGAAGGGATAGTTGTAGATCCTGAGAAGATTGAGGCCATCAGAGAATGCTTAGTGCCAAAGAATGTGACAGAAGTCAGATCCTTTATGGCTCTAGTTGGTTATTACAAAAGGTTTATTACAGGGTTCTCGAGGAGAGCTCACCCTATCACTTCCTTGTAAAGTAAGGAGAAGACATTTCACTGGACAAAGGATTGTGAGAAAACCTTTCAGCGATTGAAGCAATTGTTAACCAGTGATCCAATACTAAGGATGACATATCCAAATGAATATTTTTTGGTGTGCATAGATGCATGCAAAGGAGGACTGGGAGGAGTCCTTAGTTAGAATGGATTCATAATCTATTATGAATCCATAAAGTTGAAAGAACACGAAAGGAACTATGCAACTCATGATTTGGAGTTGGAATACATAGTACATGCTCTAAAGAAATGTATACATTACCTCATGGGAAGGAGGTTCAAACTAAGATTATACCATAATGGCCTAAAGTACTTGTTTGATCAGCCAACCTTGAACACTAGACATAGTAGGTGGCTGGAGTTTCTCTGTGAGTACAATTTTGATATAAAGCATATCAAAGGGAAGGAGAACAGAGTGGTTGATGCCCTCAGTAGGAGAGTGCATGAATTACATGCTACAGTCATTAGCATGTACTAAACTGATTAAGAGAAGAATTTTGGAGGTTGCAAATAAAGATTTGCAGTACAGGGATTTGGTAGAAAAGATACAACAGGGTAAGATGCCACAAAAAGTGGAGATTTATAAATTGGAAACTGATGGAATACTTCTATACAAGAACATAATTTATGTACCTAATGTCCAGGATTTGAAACTTGCAATTTTTTATGAGATGCATAATGTACCTTATGCAGGGCACCCTGGATATCAAAAAATTGTGGCAGTAATAAAGAGCCATTACTTTTGGCCAGGCATGAAGAAAGAGATTGTTGAATACATTGCCAGATGTGTGGATTGCCAGAAGGTTAAAGATGAGCACAAACACCCAACATGATTGTTGCAACCTTTACCCATTCCTGAGTGGAAGTGGGAAGTGGTGACAATGGATTTCATCATGAGATTGCCCAGAATAGGCAAGCAACATGATTCAATCATGGTGGTGGTGGAAAATCTTACGAAAGCTTCCCATTTTATTATGTTAAAGACTACTCACAAGGAAACAAATGTTTTTGATATTTTTATGATGGAAGTGGCATGATTTCACAGAATTCCCAAGAAAATTATGTCTGACAGAGACCCGAAATTTACCTCAAATTTATGAAAAGTGTTATTCAAGGTGTTCGAAATGAATCTAAACTTCAATAAAACCTATCATTCTAAGTATTATGGGCACACAGAGTAGGTAAATCGAGTGATAGAAGACATACTAAGGATGTATGTGATGGACAAACCATCTAAATGGGAAGACTACCTACACTTGGTAGAATTTGTCTACAACAATGGGTATCAAGAATCGTTGAAGATGATCCCATTTGAAGCACTTTATGGAAGAAAGTGAAATACTCCAGTGATATGGGATAATCTAGTTGATAGGGCAGTAGTTGTGCCAAAGTTTCTCAAGGAAATGGAAGAACAAATGCTAAAAATTAAGCAGAATTTGAAAGCTGCCCAAGACAGGAAAAAAAGTTATGTTGGTAAAAATAGAACCCACGAAGAGTTTAAAGTGGGTGAACATGTTTTCCTGAAAGTAAAAGACAATATTAGTTCCCTAAAGATGTGGAACTGTGCCAAATTGGCAACCAGATTTTGTGGGCCATTTGAAATCCTAGAAAGGATTGGGTCAGTTGCATATTGTTGGAGCATAACCCTAACTTACATTAGTTTATACCTAGCTTAGAATCCTATATCTTTGTTAATACATTCATTTACACTTTATTTCACCTAATTTGGCCACATAGAGAAGAAGGGTGCCTCATCCCTAGATTTTAGGGAAAACTGCTAATTTTAGATCAAGACTCAACTCCCAGTTCTTGATTTTCTCGATTTATTCTCGATTTTCTCGATTTATTCATGATTTATTCCAAATCCCCCATGAAAAAACTAATCTATTATTGGGGGATGCGCACCTCCTCTTTGAGTGAGAGATTTATTCCTTAGTTAATGATTTTTTCCGTTACTATTATTAGTAACTACTATTTCGAGTCAGTTAAGTGAGTTGGAACTGCTTCTCTTGCCAGTTAAGTGAGCTTAAGTGAGATAATGCACATCACTTGACTCTTGTGGACATTAATGAGTGTGTGACATGTATCTTTAGTGGTCTAGGTCGAACTATGTGGTCTCCCTTAGCTTATGACACCTATTTTAGCTATTTCTAGCCTTTTTTGACTAGAATTTCTATGTTGGAAATTCTATATATTCACCTCCTCTCTTCTTTTTGAGGATGGTTGCTCATGTATATTCATTTTTTATTAATATAATTCTCTAATTTATGGAGCAAAAAATTTCTCTCATCTCTTGAATATCAACAAATTGCATGTGTTCAATTTAACTAGAATTCTAGATCTATTGGGGTTTCTGCAGGAATTCTACATGGTATCAGAGCTCGATTGAATCTAGTGGACACTGGATTGTACATGGTTTTATTTGCAGGTATAGATCATCAGGAGGTGCAAAAAGAAAAAATGGATCATATCTCTTAGCCCACAAAACTCATTCTAAATCCTTTCAATTACTTCGAATGGAAGACATAGATCTCTCTACTCCTCCGAAGCAAAGGGCTTTACCGAGTAACAATGGGAACATAGAAAGAAACAAATTATGCAGTGGAGAAGATAAAGTATTTCAATAAATTAGATGAAGCAATTGGGCTGATATTCCTATCAATTTCTAGAGATCTCCTCTTTCATGTCAGTAGAGCCACTACTCTCGATGTGGTCTGGACCACATTGGAAGGAATATTCGGCAAGAAAGATGCAATGAGAGTGCATCAACTGGAGAATGAACTCATATCCCTAAGTCCAATTCATTTCAGAAACCTGTAATAATTCTTCACCAATTTCAAATCCCTCCTCATTGAACTTAATGCATGTGGAGTCACAAAAGAGGAACAACAACTCATCCTTTCAATTCTCTCGAAATTAGGCCCTGAATATTTCGTATTTGTGTCATCTTTTCAAGCATCTAAATTGACTCAGGAAACATGGAAAATGCCTCCATTGAATGATTTCGTTGCAGCATTGACTCAAGATCAAGTTAAGTTATTCCAAATGGGTTCCATAAAGCATTCCAAGAACCAAGCACTTGCAGCTACTAATGCTCCAAAGAGCAGTGGAAAAGACAAGAAAAAAGGAACAAGTAAATTTCCTGAATCGAAGAAGGAGAGATCTGCATAATCTTCATATAACTATTCTGAGCCTAAGGGTAATAAGAATAAGGAAAGAACACTTTGAATCTACTGTTCCAAATTTTTTCATCCCGAATAAAATTGCATGAGGAAGACTATCGATGAGATGACTAAGCAATTGCAACAACACAATCTCACGATGCCTAAAAATGCTAAGAAGAAAGATGATAACAGAACGGGAGGGAGAGCAAGAGATGGTCATGATTTAATGGCTGTCACATCCACTCCATCATATTGGATCCTTGATTCAGGTGCATTGAACCATATGGCTACATCAAAAGATGAATTTTCCTCCATCGAAGAAAGCACCAGATCCCCAATTTACTTGGGAGATGCCACACCTGCAAAGGTGTGCGGATAAGGAATTGTTGATATTGAAGGGGGATGCTTCAAAAATGTGCTTCATGTTCCCCCACTGTCCGCAAATATTCTATCTATATATCAGATCACTCATTCCGGGTCTGAAAGGAAGGTGGATTTCACTCCGGACTCCGCAGTGGTTATCGACATTTCCACAGGCTCACAACTTGCACATGGAATTGCATATCACGGTTCTCGTTTGTATTTATTCTCCCACTTTGTTCCTAAATATATTAGAACTATATTTATGTCACAATATAATGATATCAGTAGGTTATGGCATGAAACATTTTTCCATATAAACTATAAGTAGTTGCATCAACTCAACAAGGAAAACATGGTAGAAGGATTGCCAGCTATTAAATTCACAAGCGATGTGTGTCAAGGATGCATTCTTGGCAAGCATCCAGAGAAAAAGTTTGAAAAAGGGAAGGCACAGAGATCTTCTTCACCTCTTGGGAATAGTAGCATCACGGGCCCATTACCACAGCCTTCAATCAGTAAGGCTCGATATGTACTCAACTTCATAGATGATTTCTCTCACTTTACTTGGGTATTTTTTTTGAAATTAAAATTGGAAGTATTTGAATGCCTTATAGAATTTAAAGAACTTGTTGAGAATGAGTCTGGGTGTAATATTAAGATACTTTGTACTAATAATGGGGGGGATTATGTCAACAAATATGTGAAGCAACTTTTTATTGATGTAGGTATACAACTACAACACATAGTGCCATATACACCATAGCAGAACAATGTTGCGGAGAGGAAAAACCGGTCCTTAAAAGAGATGGCCAATTGTATGATACAGTCGAAATCATTAGCTCCCAAGCTATAGGATGAAGCTATTAATTTTTCATCATACATTCAGAACTGATTTCCTCACAAATCAATCAAAGGCACCACTCCTTTTGAATGTTGGACTGGTAAGAAACCGAAAGTGTTGCACTTTCGTATTTTTGGTTCACGAGCATGGGCTCACATTCCGACAGATAAGAGGAAGGATTTGGAGCCTCAAAGTGTTGA
>SNQJ01S0059292.1:0-37900 GCA_010110895.2 Picea sitchensis | reverse complement strand
GTTAAAACTTGCCCTATTAAGTAAGAGGTCTTGAGTTCAAGTCTCTCTTTTGTTACTTTTTTTTGAAAAAGTTCATGCTACAAATTGTAAAGTGCATTTCACTTCAAGTATAAAAGTGAATCACTATAAGTAGCTTTATATTTTATTTTAGAGTTATTTATTTTGCATGCAACTTTTCTGTTATAAGATAACCTCATTGTAAAAGTGATCCCCACTTCTCTTTATAAAAGTGGGTTGCATGCAACTTTTCCTCGCTATAAGATAACCTCATTGTAAAAGTGATCCCCACTTTTATAAAAGCAGTCACTTCATAAAGTAGCTACACCATCACGTGGTTATTTGATCACCGCTTATGCCTTTTTTTAAAAGGGCATAACTTCACATCCTAAGTCCATTTTCAAGCACGCTTTTTTTAAAACCACATAAAATTTTGAGATATTTCCATCCATATAATTAGTTTATGTTTTAAATCCACATTATCTTCTCATATTTAATATGACTTCTACAAGTAATATCTTACTCACCAAAGAACAACTACTTCCAATGAGATCCCATATGGAAGATTTATTAAGAAGTAAAGAATTGCACTGCATTACCTTGGGAAAGGAAACATCTCCCATTGATGATGATAAGAAAGCCAAATGGGATAATAGGAATGGACTAATCATGTGGACCAATTGGAATGTCCATCTCTCCTAATTTAAGATACCACCTTCAAGGAAATTGATGACCCCAAAGATGCCTGGAACACTCCATTGAATCTGTGTTTGGAAACTCAATATTATTCGGTGCACAACAGCTAGAAAATCAAATCGACCTTGAGTCCAAGTGATTTTTCTTGCCTTGGAGACTATGTATCTAAGTTTAAAACACTCAAAATTTTAAGTGAAGAATGTAAGATAGTAATGGAGTAACAATGTTGCATATATCTTATTATTTATAATCTAGGTAGTGCATATATTTTTTTTGTATCTACCTTTTAGATATGAAAGAGAATTTCTAGGGAAAGTTTATGTAAAATCCACTCTTGAGTCCTTTTTTGTGCTTCTTTCTTGATTAGAGAGGAAGATGTTTCAGCAACTTGGAGAGTGATCAACACTGCAGTACCTCAAACAAAGCCTTAGTTGCCCAAATGCTGTAAAGATAAACCTTGGGTATCCCAAGAAGCAAAACATCCGCTACAACAACAACAAACCTAAGGGTCCCAAACCCACTCGACAACTTCAGCTCCTAATGGTGACAAAGGATCAAAATATAAAAGTAAGAATACTAACATACATTGAAACTTTCGTGGCCAAGATGTATTGCGATGAGTCCAAATTGTTTCGTTGAAGATGGCGTACTAGAAGCAACGATGGAGAAACACAACATCAATATTGATTCTTCTTCTCTTCTTCTTTCTCATGGACATGCACCTTCGCTTCCGGTTTTTCCTTCAATACAACTTCTACTACTACTTCTCCTTCTAATATGTGGCTTATTGATTTAAGAGCATCTTAATCATATGGTTAAGGATAAAGCCATATTTTCTTCTCTAAATGAATGTAACACCAAGACAATATTTGTTATGATGATAGATCTCTTAGCGTTGTAGGATCTAGAAAAATTCAGTAGAAAAAATGCCACTTTAATGATGTATTATGTGTTCCCACTCTTTCTTGTAACCTTCTATCAAGATATCAAATCACTCATTCGTGAAGGTAAAACCATCGAGTTTTCAACTCACCAAGCTGTAATCAAGGATATAAAATATACTAATCATGTTCTTTCAACTGGAACTGTTGATGATATTACCAAGTTGTACAAGTTTGACAACTTTAATAACACGTACTTTTTCATATCAGTTTTTGTTGCTCATAGCGATGACTTTGAGCAAACTTGCTAGTACGAGCAATTTTGTCATCTAAACTATCGCTCATTTAAGCAACTATGTAATCAATAGATGGTGACCGGTCTCCTTCCTTATTTCATGCGTAGATGGTGTTTTGTTGGTTGTGTTCTCACAAACATCATCGACATTTCTGACAAGCGTCTTTGGCACTGGATCCTTTGGTAACTTTGCTCACATAGTGATTTGTGGTCCACTTTCTTCTCCTTCTTTATGTGGGTGCAAGTATTTTTAACTTTCATTGATGACTTTTCCGCATCGCATTCTGGCTTATCACTTCTTTAAAACCTAAGAATGAAGTTTTTGACATGTTTTGGCCCAAAGGCCCTTGTAGAAAAAGAAATCTAGACATCAAATTCAAAGGTTAAGAATAGATAATGGAGGCCAGTCATGAACAATAATTTTACAAGTTACTGCGACTACCTTGTGGCATCCAAATGCATCACACTTTTCCATATACACCACAACAAAATAGTGTTGGTGAGAGAAAGCAGAACTCATTACTAAAATAAATGGCTAATTGTGGCTGATCCAATCTAAGGGATTAAGTCTACGTATTGGGCAGAAGTTGTCCAACCGCAGTAAATTACATAGTTAATCGCGACTCTACCAAAGGCTCTTAAAAATATAACACCGGAAGATGATTGGACTAAAATTAAACTGTATGTGTCACTTCCATGTATTTGGCAAGATAGCATGGGTCTGACATTCTCGATGAGAAAAAAAAAAAAAAACATTGTACCTAAAAAGATAGTGTATATTTGTTGGTTATTCTCAAGATGTCAAAGGTTAGTACTCCTTCAACCCCATTGTAATGAAATTATTCTTGTACAGATAAGCAATTTGAGAAAATTCTTGGTCCGCGAAGCTCAATTCGCTGTCAGGCTCTTCTTCGCCTATGAGCCATCTTCGACGCTTGTGCCTCTTTTGTTCCTATTCTCACTTCTTCTCGGGATGATGATGGTGAGGATGAAAATCCATCTCTGCCTACACAACTTCCCTTCCGTGATGAGTCCTTTGAACCTCGGCACCCTCGCTTCCAATCAGCTCTAGATGGGTTCTGCCAACACGAAGTAGCCGTGATCTTGTCGTTGATCCTCGGGATCATCGCCGACATCGCTCAGCCTTTAACGAGCCCCTTTTGCCTTGTCTCAAGTTTCAAAAACTCATTATCTAGAGACATTTGCGTAAGCTTCAGTTCATCCAGATTTGGATACAACACTGAATTAAGAGTATCATTCTTTTATCGGAAAACGATACTTGGGATCTTGCACCTCCTCCAAAAAGGAAGGAAGAAACTTTGTTAGATGCAAATGGGTATACGTAATCCAAGTATGCATCGATGGAAGTGTTGAAAGATTAATAAAGGCTTGCTTAGTTGCCAAAGGATTTTCCCAAGTTGAAGGAATTGACTATAATGAAACCTTTTCCCCGCCAGAGTCAAAAAATGAACGAACCGCCTTTGTTCTTTTGCCCTCCTTCTTGCCACCAATATCCGCCTCACATAAATGGGAGGTCCATCAGATGGATGTTAAATCTGCCTTCTTGCATGATGATTTGAAAGAAGAAATCTACATGGAACAACCTCCTTTCTATGTCCAGAATGACTCTAGCTTTGTTTTTCACCTCAAGAAATCTCTTTATGGTCTCAAGCAAGCTCCCCGAGCTTGGTATGCCAAAATGGATATCTTTCTTATTACCACTGGATTCTCTAGATGCCATTCTGATCCTAATGTCTATACCAAGAAAGTAGGAATCCATCTCATAATCCTTCTCCTTTATGTTGATGACCTTATCCTTACTGGTAGTGACTCAAAACTTTTAAACCATGTGAAAACTAGCCTTAAGAGGAAATTTGAAATGACAGACTTAGGCCTTTTGCACTATTTCCTTGGTCTCCAAGTTTAAAAAACCAATCAAGGAATTTTTCTTTCCCGGTCTAAGTATGCTTGTGAACTTCTTTGTCGCTTTCACATGGACGATTGTAAACCAACCCCTTCTCCCTTCTAGTCTGGACTCAAGCTTTCTGCCACATGTACTTCTCCTGAAGTTGATGCCACCCTGTATCGTCAGTTAGTTGGTAGCCTCTTATACTTGACTCATACCCATCCTGATCTTTCCTTTGTTGTTGGTCTTGTTGCCCGATATATGCAAACACCCCATGAAATCCATTGGAAAGCAGCTAAAAGGATACTTCGCTATGTTCGTGGTATAGTTTAGTTTGGGATACATTACAGTTCAGGGGGGACTCCCTTATTGGTTGGTTTCACTAATTCAGATTGGGCTGGTGACCCCGATGATCGAAAGTCTACTGCAGGTTATGTTTTCAGCCTTGGTTCAGGACCTGTCACTTGGGCCTATAAGAAACACCAGGCTATTTCACTTTCTTTAGCAGAAGCAGAGTACCGAGCAACAATAAATGCAAGCCAGGAAGCCATGTGGCTTCGACAGATCCTTTCAGAGTTTGGATTTCAGCACCAATATCCGACCAACCTTTGGTGTGACAATTAGAGTGCCATCAAGCTCGCCAAAGACCCAGTTCAACATCAACATAGCAAACAAATTGAGCTACACATGCACTTCATCAGAAAGCTCATTCATGATCAAGTTATTGAAGTGCTCTTTCGCCCTACAGAAGATCAAGTTGCATACATTTTCACAAAGTCTCTTACAGAAGTGAAGTTTTCCAAACTTCGATCTATGTTAGGTGTTCAAGAAGTTGTCATTAAGGGGGGATAGGCTCTAATTCCTCCTTCCTTCTCCTATTGTGTCATGATTGTAAATCCTTCAATCCTATCCCAAGTTGTTCTTAAGGGGGGATGTTAGGATATTTAGGCACTTAGGAGTTAGTTAATATCTACTTGGTCTAATATGTCATTAGGTAAAAGTGTGTTTCTTAGTGTCTTTCTTTAGTATGCATTAGTATGCATTTGTAGTTAGGAAATCTGACAGTCACGATATGTTCCCAACATAGAGTGATCTGACGGCTCATACTCTTCTCGATCTTAATGACCATTGACCCATGGATTAACACACGATTGGTCCATGATCTCTATTTAAAGAGCATGGAGGGTCATTTGTCGATGATCGATTGTGAGAAACTCTCTTGTAAAATCTCTTTGTAATATTTTTCTTTGCATTAATAAACTGCTCCAAGTGGTCACGTTGGCTGGGGCTGTGGATGTTTCCCTGTAGGGATTTTACCACGTGAAAACATTGGTGTGTTGATCTTTGATCTGTTTATGTGAGTGGTTACTAAAGGTGTTCATCCTCTATTGGAATACCTGTGTTGTCGAACAAGAAGTAGGCATAAGTGGCTCCCGGGAGAGAATCCTTCCTCATAAACTGTGTGTCTTCCATTGACCTTGCTTAGCCTAGGATTCCCTTGCCTGGTGGAGCTTAGTCCCTGCTCAGGGGTGACCTACTCTTGAGAGTGATGAGCAACGTGGTCTAAGGCTAGAAGGTTCGTGGAAGGTTTGAACGCAGTTGGTGGTATATTACAGTTTCAAAGATAAGTATAATTATGTGTTTTAATTCTGTACTTAATTAAAATCCATGTTTTGTGATGCTTGAAATATTACCATGTATTCCATTGCATGTTAGAATTGTTGTTAATTATGTTTTAGTCTATATGAAAGAAATAAATCCATATCAAATGTCTTAATTTGATTTAATTCTTATTCTTTATAAATAATGCATGTTATATATTTAAGTATGAGAAAGTTTCCGCGAAGTAGCATTTTCGAGCAAGTGGGTTAATGGTCGGGGACGTTACAATTTTCGTTGTGAATCCATTTCAATATGGGTTGACATGACGCATCATTGACAAAAATATCAGTAGATGGATTGTAATCCTCGAGGAATTTGACTTGGATTTTGTTTCCACGAAATCCAAAATGTCGTTGGTCTTTCTGGAACTTATTTTGGAACTTCTGGTTGAATCAGGTGATGTCACACCCGAAGAATTTCCTATTAAAGGAGATATTTTTCTGATCACATCTTCAGACCGCTGGTATGGAGATATACTAGTCTATATCCAGACTCTGAAGTGCCCTATTTCTGCTTCTCGTGACGAGAGTCGACGAATTATCCTTCAGGCACAAAACTATCTCATACTTGATGACACTTTGTATGGTCGAGGTGTAGATTGTGTTGTTCTTCGGTGCCTTATACACGAATAAATGAAACTTGTTCCTAATGACTGCCATACTAGAGCATGTGGTGGTAATTTTTTCAGGTTGGCAACAACCCAAAAGATCCTATGAGTCCGTTACTTTTGGCCTACGTTAATCAAAGATTGCGTTGAATCAATCAAGAAGTGTCACCCATGTCATATATTCTCTCAGAAGATGGGGGAACATCCCACTCCCATTGAGGGCACTACATGCCACCCAACTTCATCCAGGGGGCATCGTTATATTAGAATAATGGTAGACTACTTCACAAAGTAGGTCGAGGATATGCCAACATTTAACAATGATGGTGAAACAATAACTCTCTTCATTTTTAACTAGATTATAGAAATGTTCAAAATCCCGAAGGAGATTGTCACTGACCATGACAGTCACTTCCAAAATAAAATTATGTTCGAGTTAACATCAAATCTTGGGTTGAGGCAAGAGCATTCATCACCCTTATGCCCACAAGCGAATGGTCAGGTGGAGGCTGTGAATAAGTCCCTCAATACTATTCTACAACGAACGATCAATTATGCCAATTCAAATTGGCATTTGATGTTGTATCGACATTATGGGCCTATTGAATGTCTGTAAAGACTACCATCAGTTTCTCACCTTTTCAAATCATTTACGAGATGGAAGCAGTCTTGCCTATAGAGTGCAAGATCTTGTCTTTAAAGTTGGCAGTAGAGTTATTTCCAGACACTTGACTTCTTGAGGAACACCTATTATATCTCGAGCTTCTCGATGAGCAACATCATGATGAAACCTTAGACAATGAGGCTCACAAGCAACGATTCAAGTGTTAATATGATCGGTCTTTTCATCATTGGATTTTCACCGAAGGTGACCTTGTCTTGGTCTATGACCAAGATAACGATCCCCTGGGGGCAGGGAAGCTCAAACCCATGTGTTTGGAACCTTTCATTATGAAAGAGGTCTTAAATAAGGCCACTTAGCTCCTGGTTTAATTTCAGGGAAATGATTTGGCAGAGCCTAGAAATGGGCTCTACCTCAAGAAGTATTACTCGTAGGTTGGCTGCCTGGGTGATTTCTTGTAAATATGTATAGTTCTTATAAAGTTAGTTTTTTGTCTTTTTGTTTTATCGACGTGTTGTTATTTATGTCATATTTTCCATTGTGGCAGATGTCAAGTGAATCAGATGTGTTCTTTGGATTGGTGGATGGAGCTAGCCGACACACTTGGAGGCTTTCTTCCACATCTTGGGTGATGTTGGCCCTTGACCAAGTTTTGGGAGATTTTGTCCTATTTTTGGACTTCAACAACTTGTCGAAGGAGGAGCACAAGACAAAGTGGAGATCATAGGATATCAACCCCTTTTTGGCCCCTTTTTGGGTTTTTGGGATTATGTAACGGGATTGGGATGTCAGCCCATGGGTTTACCCATGATTGGGACTATTTTGTAAAGTATAAATAGATGTCGAGGTAATGTAAGGTAGAGGCATATATGTGTAAGCATATTTGTGATGTGAGCTAAGCACTAAGTGCAAGTATGGTTTGGATATGCTCTGTGCATATTGTGAGAGACTTGTAGAGCTAGGTGCAAGGTATTGTAACATGATGTGAAGTAATTTTTGATGTAATGCAAGGAAGGAGGATCTATCGAGGTGCACAAATATCCTGTCCTTGGCAAAGTAAGGTTTTGAGGCTCTATGCTTCTAACTGATTGAATGAAGACAATAAAGAAGAAGAGTTGGTGGACGTAGCCCCAGGGAGGGGGTGAACCATGTAAACATTGTATTGCTCCGCTTTGTTCTTTTCTTGATGTGTTTATACTTATCTTGCTAAGTGCATTGATAGAAATAGATATGCTTATGCTTAGTTCTAATAATGTGTGATAATGTTAGATCTGATCTATATGAATATGCTTAGTGCTTGATCTGTTAGATCATATCTGTTTCCCTATGTAAAGTACTCAAATACATCATATCTGAGTGAATGATGTGATGCTCTGTTTTATTTGCACGGTAGTTATTAGTTAAATATTGATTAACTATTCATGCTAAGTGCTCTATTAAGTATTATAATCACAGTTCTGTGTCCCAACTAAGGTTGCAGACACTTGAGTCCTGCAACCACCCATGCCTCTACCTCAGGTGAGACTTCATATGCTTCATAGGTGTTGCCAAAAGGGCTGGTAGTTAGGGTTTTGTTGGTGCATTGTTGTAGTGTTGAACGCTGGGTCTGCCCTTCTGCCAACAAATGGTTCCTTCGTCGGGACCTAAAACTGTGATTGCTAGGAACTAAGAAAGAAGAAGTTGTGTGCAAAGATTCATCCTCAAGTTGTGAAAGCTCCGTGCGTAGATCTGTTGCCCTAGTGTGCAGAATTTTACTTGACCTGTGAGGCTTTGTACCAAGAGGAAGGTCAGATCTGAAGAAAAGAGGTCAGATTTGAAGAAAAGAGGTAAGATATGTAATCTCTGTGCTTTGATAAAGGCAAGAGTAGTAGAAAATTTCTAGATATGAAAGCTTTGTGCTCTGTAGAAGTAAGATAAGTAGAAATTTTTGTTTCACAAGTATGGATCTAGGTATGCTTAATAGATTCTATCCTAGCTTGAAAACTAGGGCACTAATATATGAAAGAAGGTTTGATATGAGTAGATATGATAAGATTAGTGAAAGATATGTTATACCTATGCATAGAAAGAATGTTTGGACTAACAAATGGATGCAGGATCCTAGAAATAATTTTTTGCAGGTTAGCTCGTATGAACCTAGCACACAGTACATGAAAGGATGGGGATCACTCAAATGAAAGAGAGTATTAACCATCTGTTACAGTTGTAGAAAACTGGGACATGTTGCTAAGGAATGCCTTGGGAAAAGGCCTAGTTGTCTTTGTTGTAAGGATATGGACCATGAAGTGTTGGATTTCCCTAGAATGATTGCTAAGCTTGAAGGAATGAATCTAAACCAAGAAAAACCTAAGGTAGATCCAGAAATAGAAGAACCCCAGAAAGAATCAGAGAAATAATTGATACAGATAAGAGAAACCTTGAATGACCACCGACATGTCATATTATCGGAGATCTTCAAAGAAAAAAAATTCCTTGAAGCAAGAATAGGAGACTTCAACATTGACTGTGTTCTGGATGAAGAAACACAGGTGAATATCATAACATAGAGAACTTGGGAAGCTATAAGGAGGCCTTCTATGATCCCTTCATTACGAGGAATAGGATTATTCAGAGGAAAGATGATAAACCTATGTGGGAAGCTCCCTCGCATACCTATGAGTGCTAATGGAACTTCAAAAGAAGAATATTTTGAGATAATTAAATTTATCGAGGACAATGCCACATTTACTATGTTACTAGGAAAACCTTGGATTGAAAGAGATCAGGCCATAAGGAAAGAAGAAGAAGAAGGTTTGGAACAGAAGAAACACGAATTAAAAGATTTCATGACTAGAAGAATCACACACTTTATTGAAGCACAAGAAAACAGATCAAAGCTATTTATCACTAGAGAACCAGATGTCAAAGATGCAAGAACATTAGAAGACCCACAAAAGACTGAAGTACCTATCACAGATAAGGAAGGGGCATTACCCCTGAATCCGAGGAAAGAGTCTCAAAATCACAGTGACTAGGTCAAAAGGAGATAAGAATCAGAAGGGAAAAAGACATACCAAGATGAAGCTAACTGGAAAGAAGGCTAGAAAGATAAGTAATAAGAGGGATAAGATTGAATAGTTACACAAATTTCCAGAGGGAACTTCTCAGGAGGCAAACTTTCAAAATTGGAGCTTCGCCAGGATACCAGAACAACGACACATGGCACTTTGCCATCGTGAAGCAATATATCCATTGGGGGACATTATAACTGTTCGACTACCACCCTGAATGGGTAGAAAGGAATTTAAGGCTTGACACCAGACCATTGGACCATGCCCTAATGGACAGAACAAGAGTTAATGAAGCTTCATGCCTGTTGCAAGAGACTCGTTGCCAAGTTACCTACTTATCCCGTCGCGCCATACACTGAGAACAATTTTTCCAATTGAGAACTTGAGCCCGTAGACTAAGTTTCTTTTGTACTGAGATCATCGTTCTCTTTCTTTCTATCTCGTTGCTATGTCTAAGTGTAATGAACCTCAAATTTATCATAAAAAAAAAATCTTTGGTGCATTATTTACCAATTATCTTTGTTAAATCAAAACGTATGACGATTACTTACCTTTTTCTTTAAATGGCGTTATGTCATACTAACTTAACATTTAAGAGAGGTTCTGATTTTTTCTTTGAATGACCTTATGCCCTCTCTAACTTAACACTTAAAAGAGGATTTGAACGTTCACAAGCAATTTTTCAACTCATATGTTACTATATAGATATTAGTACCATACACGTACCTACCTATACAATAGGAGTCGAGTTTACTGTTCCCTTGTTAAGAGAATCAAGCTATTTGGATTTTACACACAAGTTTATAATCCTGGGAGATAATACTTGAACCCTTACCTAGTTGTGTCGACATCAGAATTCAAATCCTTAATGTAGTATGAATCAGGAGTAGGTTTAAAATTATTAATGATGAAGTATGTGTCGTTTTCAATGTGATATCTCCGATGGTTTCACTTTAGTTATGATGCAGTTAGTTTTCACCATAACGATTTGAATCCTAACCAAAATCGCACAAATCCTTTGCATAACTAGATAACTAAAACCTCATTTTCCTGTTAGGGTAACAAAAGGATAGCTCAAATGACAATAGTTTAGCGTCCGATTAGTTTCACTGGATAGTCATGGATTGAATGTTATTATCTTTGCATCATCAACATTAAGGGAGATGGATGTACCTGTCAGGAGAAATTAAGGCTTTGTCTTGAAATTAATTAGGGCCCTCTTAATCCTTAGTATCGATGACTTTCCACCTGTTCTTTCCAATCCTGTCACACCAACCTTGCCCTAGCACATGGGTTGTACCTTTCATTCTGTAAAGAGCGGTACTCGACCCTCTTAGGTTTTTGCAGTCTTTCTTCTGCCCTTGTGACTCCGAAGGAGAGGCTCTGTATTATGCATTTCTCCACAGGGATAGGCTACTACCTCTATAGGCAAATTTGGTGAATCGATGGAAACAACCAACTACCTGGTAAGTTTTCTAAGGGAACTGTCGTGTCTCAAATCGAAACCGAGTTGAATGTTTGATTCGTAGGAAAGAAAACCGTTACTCCCTATAACCTTACAGTGATTTTAAAGGCCTCCTTTACTCCGACGGTTATATTCGGAGCCTACGCATTACTTTGATGTTGGTATTGATTGTAGAAGCAGTTTCTACTGTATTCGAGAGTAACTGCTCTTTACCTCTATGAGTCCCAAGGTCATTCCTCGTGTTTACTGCTTGTGTCCCGTGGAATTAATTGTAGTTCATTCCTTTGTGTTTACCCTATGACTAGTAACTATATGTGGAAGTAACTCAGAATAGTTCATAAGAGTCTATTTTCTTTACACCGTGTCAAGGTTCCAGGAAGAATATAGTCGAGTCTATCTCTTAGCATCTCTGTTTCTTTTATGTGACTGATGCATATTATTTGTAGTAAGGTGGTGGTTAACCAAGAGTTTATCTCTCATTAAGTTAGGGACTTTTCGTGGGGACTTCTATTGACTTTGTGTGCGATGCCTTTCCTTATATTCTTCGTTTCCTATTTGTAAATGATTTATAATGAAATATTTAACTCTTGAATTCGTAATGCTCTTTTTTTTTTTTTTTAAGGTAATTGTTAAATTTGGTATAAATGGAATTCTCTGTATTAATGGTGGGACTCTGCCTAATGCGAGGGTACCCACCAGACGTTCTAGGGTCTATCCTCCTCTCAGCCAGGGTCGATTACAATTCCAGGGCATGACAACTGGAATTCGGCTCCTAAGATAAGTATTCCTGGCATAGATATGGTTATCAATTTACCTTTCGATTCTACATTTCAAATCCTACTCTGTACTGTACTAATGTTTTCTGTGATGATCAAACGCAGGTATGTCCCTTTCATGGCGCGGGGATCGTCCTCGACCCATTATGACAAAGGTACTCGGGTTCTGAAATAGTGGCTCTCAACTTGCTTCTTAAATTCAAAGCATGGAGGTCATGATTCTTTTCGTATCTTTCTCTTGTTAAAAGTAGCTTTTCCCCTGCTCTGATTTCCTATGTTGGATGTCTGAGTGTTACGCCCTATTTTGTTTTTGTTATTATCAGTCCAATTAAGGAGATATGTACAGTCAAGCATGATGTAGGGAAATCACTAATATTCAAAAACTCGAATTGGCGAAATGAATATCTAAGTTTACTGTTGGGGAACTCTTAAATATGTTAAGCTTAGTATTGGAGGGACCTTACTTTTCTATTTAAATATATTTTATCCTTCGACATTCTGTATAATACTTCTGCAATTTGATGTATTCGGAAAATCTCTATTTCAGTTATGATAACCACCATCTCTTGATTAATGTCTGTATGATATGTTTCATGTTAATGCAATTCTTAATTTGAATTTACCCCAAAGGGGATTGATCAGAGGCGGGGTTTCACATCTCCAGGCCTCTGTGTTTTTTTTTTGACTCTTTCCTTTCGATCCATTGCATCTTCAGAATTTGATTTCATTTATACTGTAAATTACTAAAAATAGTTTTCTATGATATGCGAAGCCAATTTCAAAGGATATCCTAAGTCATACAATTGTTTGTCTGAGGTAATATAATTGCTACAACCATGAAATCAAAGAATTTCTTTGTTTCTCTCTGCATGTTGTATGATATAATCGAATTGGGATACCTTACCCTTGTATAGGAAATAGTACCTGCACACAACACATATAATATGCGTCATGCATCGATAATGTATCAGCGAAATCGTTATTTGCTTCCCTAGAATGTGATACTAGCATGCATATCCGTTCTTTCGGGTAATGACAGTTCGTATAATTATATCGTTAAGCTTAGGGTAACCTGAACTCTTTTTATTTCGTTCATTCCCATATGTGTCATTATTCTGGTTCTACCCAAGCTCGACTATATATATATCTTTGTCTAGGAATTCAATTGTAGAATTAAATGTATGCTTGCAATAGATTTGTTCGTTCGTTGTTACATATTCGTTTCTACTTAACGATTTAATTTTGGGAGACATTTCCATAATTAATCCTACAAACTGTTTGTTTATTCTATGAGGATATCAAATATTTATATTTACGTACAGGTTCTAAATCCATGGTAGGGGTACCAGGGGATGATTCCAAAAATGATGTGTAAGCTATTCGATAATAAAGTGGAATGTACATTTCCTGTAATCGAACAACCTTTGTCTAGATTATTGAATGCATACCAAATTTAAGGATTTCACTATATCAATAACCAATTTCATCCCACAAAGACAGTAATACTGAAATTCAGATACAGTACATAACTTACAGCATATATACGAACATTAAAACAGATACTAGGAATCATTTTAGTTCAGATTTAACATGTACAATACATCAGTTATAAAATCATTCAGACAGATAAGGGTTAGAGTAGCATATCTAAACTAAACTCGTGGGAATACAAAGGGAACAACCATGTTCCTCCCAACTGTAGAACCTAGCAGTCAAGATCACTTGCACGGTTCACCCCCTAGCCTGACCATGAGTCCATGAGGGCCAACATGGAAATCCCTCTTCAACAATGTTCTTCCATACAACATATCTCCCTTGCCTCACACTCATTCAATGTTCATAACAACAATGGAAAAAAAATCAATAGTCTCTTCCCAACATACTTGGCAACATCCTGCCTCCTCACATATGCTTCTTTATGCATTTGCCTAGGTCTTTTTCCCTCCCTTGGGAATTTTCACAGCCTTCTAAATCCTTGATTTTCAGGGGCTGCCAATGGCCAAATCACTGATTTTCCACTTGTAAAAAACAACCTAGGGGTAGTTCCAATAGGTTCCCCACTCATGGAGTCATGGTCAGCTGATTTTTAACATGTTTGTTCCATTTGTCCTCTTGCAATCAATATAAAATATTTTGTTTGTGTACTAGTGTCATTGTCAAATAATTAGTTGGGTCAGATAAGATCTCTACCCAATAGTCATAATAATTTATTACAAATATCAAATTCGAAATTCAGAATTGCCATAAATGGAAAAAAAGTTTCCCAATTTGAATTTACTAAAATCAAAATTATTTTCCAACAAAATTAAACTTTCAAAAACATTTTATTTTTGGGGGACGTCACACTAAGTTACCCCTCGAACCCGAGAATTTCTATCCCAAGCGTGTATCTCTGAGGATCTCACCACCATCGAAGAGTCAGTGACATAAGTACTCCTCGACCTAATCATTGTGCTCTTTCTTTCTATCTCGTTATTTTGTCTAAGTGTAATGAACCTAAAATTTATCATAATTTTTTTTTTTGATGCTTTATTTACCAATTATCTTTGTTAAATCAAAACGAATGATGGTTACTTACCTTTTTCTTTAAATGGCATTATGTCATACTAACTTAACATTTAAGAGAGGTTCCGATTTTTTCTTTGAATGACCTTATGCCCTCTCTAACTTAACACTTAAAAGAGGATTTGAACGTTCACAAGTAATTTTCCAACTCATACGTTACTATATAGATATTAGTACCATACATATACCTACCTATACAATAGGAGTCGAGTTTATTGTTCCATTGTTAAGAGAATCAAGCTATTTGGATTTTACGCACAAGTTTATATTCCTAGGAGTTAATACTTGTACCCTTACCTAGCTGTGTCGACATCAGAATTCAAATCCTTAATGTAGTACGAATCAAGAATAGGTTTAAAATTATTAATGATGAAGTATGCATCATTTTCAATGTGATTTCTCTGATGGTTTCAATTTAGTTATGATGCATTTAGTTTTCACCATAACGATTTGAATCCTAACCAAAACCGCACAAATCCTCTGCATAACTAGATAACTAAAACCTCCTTTTCCTGTTAGGGTAATAGAAGGATAGCTCAAATGACAATTGTTTAACGTCTGATTAATTTCACTGGACAGTCATGGATTGACTGTTATTATATTCGCAACATCAACATTAAGGGATATGGATGTACCTATCAGGAGAAATTACGGCTCTGTCTTGAAATTAAATAGGGCCCTCTTAATCCTCAGTCTTGATGACTTTCCACCTGTTCTTTCCAATCCTGTCGCGCCAACCTTTCCCTAGCACATGGGTTGTACCTTATGTGCTGCAAAGAGTGGTACTCGACCCTCTTAGGTTTTTGTGATCTTTCTTCTGCCCTTGTGACTTCGAAGGAGAGGCTCTGTATTATGCATTTCTCCATAGGGACAGGCTACCGCCTCTGCGGGAAAATTTGGTGAATCGATGGCAACAACCAACTACCTGGTAAGTTTTCTAAGGGAACTATCGTGTCTCAAATTGAAACAGAGTTCAATGTTTGATTCATAGGAAAGAAAAACTTTACTCCATGTAAGATTTACTGTGATTTTAAAGGTCTCCTTTACTCCGACGGTTATATTCGGAGCCTACGCATTACTTTGATGCTGGTATTGACTATAGAAGTGGTTTCTGCTGTATTCGAGAGTCACTGCTCTTTACCTCTGTGAGTCCCAAGGTCATTCCTCAAGTCTACTGCTTGTGTCCCGTGGAATTAATTCCGGTTCATTCCTTTGTGTTTACCCTATGACTAGTAACTATATGTGGAAGTAATTCAAAATAGTTCAGAAGAGTCTATTTTCTTTACACCGTGTCAAGGTTCCAGGAAGAATATAGTCGAGTCTATCTCTTAGCATCTCTGTTTCTTTTCTGTGACTGATGCATATTATTTGTAGTAAGGTGGTGGTTAACCGAGAGTTTATATCTCATTAAGTTAGGGACTTTTTGCGGGAACTTCTATTGACTTTGTGTGTGATTCCTTTCCTTATATTCTTCGTTTCCTATTCGTAAAGGATTTATAATGAAATATTTAACTCTTGAATTCGTAATGCTCTTTTTTTTTTTTTTTAAGGTAATTGTTAAATTTGGTATAAATGGAATTCTTTGTATTAATGGTGGGACTCTTCCTATTGCGAGGGTACCCACCAGATGTTCTAGGGTCCATCCTCCCCTCAACCAGGGTTGATTACAATACCAAGGCACGAAAACTGGAGTTCGGCTCCTAAGTTAAGTATTCCTGGCATAGCTATGGTTATCAATTTACCTTTCGATTCTACATTTCAAATCCTACTTTGTACTGTACTAACATTTTATGTGATGATCAAATGCAGGTATGTCCCTTTCATGGCACAGGGACCAGCCTCAACCCATTATGAAAAAGGTACTCAGGTTAAGAAATAGTGGCTCTCAACTTGCTTCTTAAATGAAAAGCATGGAGGTCATGATTCTGTTCATAGCTTTCTCTCGTTAAAAGTAGCTTTTCTCTTGCTCTTATTTCCTGTGACGGATGTCTGAGGGTTACGCCCTGTTTTTTTTTTGTTATTATCAGTCCAATTAAGGAGATATGTACAGTCAAGCATGATGCAGGGAAATCATTGTTATTCAAAAACTGGAATTGGAGAAACGCAGAGCTAAGTTTACTGTTGGGGAACTCTTAAATATGTTAAGATTACTATTGGAGGGACATTACTTTTCTATTTGAAGATATTTTATTCTTCAATGTTCTGTATAATACTTCTGCAATTTAATGTATTCGGAAAATCTCTATTTCAGTTATGATAACCACAATCTCTTGATTAATGTCTGTATGATATGTTTTGTGTTAATGCAATTCATAATTTGAATTTACCCCAGAGGGGATTGATAAGAGGTAGGGTTTCACATCTCCAGGCCTCTGTGTTTTTTTTTTTACTCTTGCCTTTCGATCCATTGCATCTTTGGAATTTGATTTCATTTATACTGTAAATTACTAAAAATAGCTTTCTATGATATGCGAAGCCAATTTAAAAGGATATCCAAAGTCATACAATTGTTTGTCCAAGGTAATATAATTGCTACAACTATGAAATCAAAGAATTTCTTTGTTTCTCTCTGCATGTTGTACGATATAATCGAATTGGGATACCTTACCCTTGTATAGGCAATAGTACCCGCACACAACACCTATAAGATGTGTCATGCATCGATAATGTATAAGCAAAATCGTTATTCGCTTCCCTGGAATGTGATACTAGCATGCATATCCATTCTTTCGAGTAATGATAGTTCATATAATTATATCATTAAGCTTAGGGTAACCTCAACTCTTTGATTTCATTCATTCACATATGTGTCATTATTCTGGTTCTACCCAAGCTCGACTATATATATATATATATCTTTGTCTAGGAATTCAATTGTAGAATTAAATGTATGCTTGCAATACATTTATTCGTTCGTTGTTACATATTCGTTTCTACTTAATGATTTAATTTCGGGAGAGATTTCCAGAATTAATCCTACAAACTATTTGTTTATTCTATGAGGATATCAAATATTTATATTTACGTACAGGTTCTAAATCCATGGTAGGGGTACCAGGGGATGATTCCAAAAATAATGTGTAAGCTATTCGATAATAAAGTGGACTGTACATTTCCTGTAAATGAACAACCTTTGTATATATTATTGAATGCATACCAAATTTAAGGATTTCACTATATCAATAACCAATTTCATCCCACAAAGACAGTAATACTGAAATTCAGATACAGTACATAACTTACAGCATATATACGAACATTAAAACAGATACCAGGAATCATTTCAGTTCAGATTTAACATGTACAGTACATTAGTTATAAAATCATTCAGACAGATAAGGGTTAGAGTAGAATATCTGAACTAAACTCGGGGGAAGACAAAGGGAACAACCATGTTCCTCCCAACCGTAGAACCTAGTAGTCAAGATCACTTGCACAGTTCACCCCCTATCCTGACCATGAGTCCATGAAGGAGAACTTGGAAATCCCTCTTCAACAGTGTTCTTCCATATAGCAAATCTCCCTTGCCTCACACTCATTCAGTGTTCATAACAAAAATGGAAAAAAAATCAATAGTCTCTTCCCAACATACTCGACAACGTCCTGCCTCCTCACATATGCTTCTTTATGCATTTGCCTAGGTCTTTTTCCCTCCCTTGGGAATTTTCCCAGCCTTCTAAATCCCTGATTTTCAGGGGCTGCCAATGGATGAATCACTGATTTTCCACTTGTAAAAATAATCCTAGGGGTAGTTCCAATAGGTTCCCCAGTCATGGAGTAATGGTCAACTAATTTTTAACATGGTTGTTCCATTTTTCCTCCTGCAATCAATATAAAATATTATGTTTTTGTACAAGTGTCATTGTCAAATAATTAGTTGGGTCAGATCAGATCTCTACCCAACAGTCATAATAATTTATTACAAATATCAAATTCAAAATTTGGAATTTCCATAAATGGAAATTTTTTTTCCCAATTCGAATTTACTAAAAACGGAATTATTTTCTAGCAAAATTAAGCTTTCAAAAATATTTTATTTTTGGGGGACATCACACTAAGTTACCTCCCAAACTCGAGAATTTCCATCCCAAGTGGATATGTCCGAGGAGCTAACTGCAGTCGAAGAATCAGTGGCAGAAGTACTCCTCAACCTAATGATTCAAAGAGTCATGTCAGAGAGAGGATTATCTATAGGTGTGCAGGCTTCATCTACGCGAACAGTTCAAGCATCACGGTCAACTTCTCGCGAAGCAGGACCATCCCGACCATCCGATGAGAAGCGAACTAAGAACAGGGATGACTTAGAGAATGCTAAACGGATCCCGACTATATTACCCACCTATATACCACCTCTGAGCAGTGTTGTAAACTGTGACAATGTACCTAGTGATTTCGAGTACGCCTTGGTCACTACGTACCTCCCGAAGAGAGACACACAGTGCGAGAAGACCAATATAAGATCACAATGTTGAAGTTTAGGGACTTCAACCTAGGAGATTGCAAAGTCTACAACATGTTAGCCCCACATAAGAATCTGACTAGAACAAAAGGGAAAAACTTGAAAGTAGTTTCCCAAGCATGGACCTATAACCTTGCATAGTCCACCTTGCTCAACGTTATGAATATTCCCCACTTCGGACGACACCAGGATGCGAATGCATGCGTCAAACTACTTCTATCTTGTTACCATGGTGTATACTTGTGGTTAAATCATCGTATTACAGTTGATCCAACCTTGATCAATCGGATCATGGGTTTGAGTATGCAAGGACCCGAACCACAAGATTTCTACCCTGGAAAAGCCATGGAACACGCTCTCGCACAAAGGATAAAACAAAGTTATGGAGATGTCGAAAAGGGCACATGAGGCTACAAGGTATCCTCTATTTAGAATGGCTCAATGTGCCTCACCTGTCGGATGATTGCATGGAAGTTAGTATGCAAGAACTGACCTACCCAAGTAACTGGTTTTGTAGTCGACCTCACAGGGAAGTGCGTGAAGGGATTTCATTTATATCACAGCATGAACCGATGAACACAAGAAACAACTTCAGTACTATTACAAACTGATGGAGGAGGACTTGGAGGAGATCACCAAGGACTGGTCGGCAAATCTCCTCATTCTAGCATACCCTACGGAGATATCCGACATAGACAACCCAAAAATTGCGCAGGATACACCTGGACCCAACAAGACAAACAAGACTGAAGAAGCCTAAGATATAAGAAATACATCAACAAATATTTCTTCCATATCACCAGAGTAAGGGGGTGATGGATAAGATATTGATGGCACAAAATCCGAGCAAAATAAAGGCGAGGTAACCCTGCCTAGAGACGAGGAGGACCCATCAAAGAAAAGGAAGGTTCCCCTGCCGAAACCTTCTTCCAGGAAGAAATAAAAATCCTCCATGACTAAGATGCAGACCACCCTCACCTCTGATCACTTCTATTTCATCATGGAAACACTGAATGATGCTTCGTTGGAGATAGTAGAAAAAAAAGAGGCTACGCAGAAGGAGATTTACAATAAGATTAAGGTCAAACTCTAAGGAGTACAACAAGTACTGCAGTCCAGCCGCACAATATCCATTACGCCTCTTTCGTTAGGAACACCATATTCGGGAGATGAGCCAACTCAACTCTACTGAATCACTGATACAGTCAAATCTCACCTCCGACGAGCACAAGAAGAAACAACACAAGCCACCCAGGATTTGGCACAAGTACAGGGATTAATTGTAGAACAATGTTGAGCATCAGAATAGGAAAATAATGTTCTCTAAGAAAATTTTGATGAGGAAAAGGAACAACTACAACAAGAAAAGGAACAATTTCTCACCGAGCAACCTCAAATGAAGGAATTGGTCAACAAAGAACTACACTATGTGACAATCATAGAAATAAGGGCAGAAGATCAAGTCACAAAGCAAGTAAAACAACTGATAGAAGTGATCCAGCAGATGCAACAACACATAATAGATTTGGAGCTACACGCAATACACAAGACCCCACAAGAAGTAAGGGACCAAAGAGAAGTAACTGCCCGAAGCACAGTTGAGAGACTAAAATATCTTGCCCTGAAATGCAAGTAGCTGAGTAACCGCAACGCCCAAACATATGAGAACCTCACTAAGAATCTAGAGTTACAGGCATTGGATTCACAGCTCAAGGAAGAGAAAAAGAATGCAGACACACTACATATGCAACGGAAGGCCCTATCAGTTGTACAAAGAATGAAGCGATCTCAAGAGAAGTGCACTACCCAACAACAGATCCATACGATTCAGAGAAGAGTTATGGAAGTAACTCAATGGCTTCAACCAGTACAAGATAAGGCGTACCAATTGTTCACAGAGGTTGAAAGCCGAGTAGCAGAGCTAGAACAGGTTTTGAATGCAGTAGAACAAATCCTAGAAGGACCAATCAACAACGCGGTCATCCAAGAGTTCGTTGAGCAAGAGGCCGTAGAACAACAGTAGGTCAAAGCAGCCTGAGCCAAGCTCGAGGCATTCAAGGAAGAACTAGTCAGACCAGAGTGACTTGGGATGAGTCACATGTGAGTGTTGGGGGTGTGACATCCCCAAAAATAAAGAAATTAAAAAAATAATTTAGAATCTAAAATTGCTGGAACTTTATTTCCGTTTTTAGTAAATTCCGAAATTGGAAATTTTTTGCCATTTATGGAAATTCTGAATTTTATAATTGTAATAAATGATTTGAATGTTGGGCAGAGATCTGATTTGTCCCAACTAGCTACTTGACTATGACACTTATATGAAAAAGGAAAAAAATATAATATTTTATATTGATTGCAGGAGGACAAATGGAGCAGCCATGTTGAATTTAGCTGACCATGACTCCATGAGTGGGGAACACATTGGAATTAACTCTGGGCTGATTGTTACAAGTGGAAAATCAGTGATTTGGCCAAGAGAAGCCCATGAAAATCAGGGATTTAGAAAGCTGCGAAAATATCCCAAGAGAGGGAAAAGGTCCTAGGCAAACAAATAAAAGAGCATATGTGAGGAGGTAGGATGCTGCCAAGTATGCTGGGGAAAGAAGACTACAAAATTTTGTTCTTATTGTTATGAGCACTACTGTGTGAGTGTGAGGCAAGGGGGATACTGATGGAATTCAAAGGACATTGCTGGAGAGGAGATTTCAATTCACCCTCATGGACTCATGGTTAGGCTAGGGGGTGAATCGGGCAAGTAGATTGGCTGCCCTGTTCTACGGTTGGGAGGAATGTGGTTGTTCCCTTTGTCTTCCTGTAAATCTGGTTCAGATATGTAACTATACCTTATTCTAGTCAAATGTTATGTGTTGTAATTTGTTTACTTCTATGTATCAATTTTCTGGTTGAATGCTATGGGAAAGATCTAGCATTTTACTTCATAATTATTGGCTAGAAATATACTCTTTTATTTAGATGTGATGTTGGGTAATTACTAAGAATCTTGGAATATACTAAACATTGAAATGAATTATGTAGTAGTTACAAACCCCATAACAGACTGGATTTCATATTTACCGTTGTCTTCTTAGTTAATTCTGTCAAGTAAAATGAAACAAGATTGTTGCGTAAGTACTAGAAGCCACGCACACCAATAGCTGTGGCGTATTTTATTTCCTATGGATGCTTATAGTAAACAGTGAGCCACCGTGAATGAGCATACCATTCATAATAAAAAAAATATACCCTACAACATTGAAGTACTAGTCGATATACTTATAAACCGGTATAGTTATTTTTATGAACCGATATATATAGATATACATTGTAATGGACATTCTGCGACAGAGGAGGAATGACGCTAGAGTAAACTATCTACACCAGAATCCTATAGTACTAAGTGGATAGATAGCCTTATAAGAGGGAAATTTTTATTTCAAATAAAAGGGTAAAAACTCCTCGGACCCCATTACAGGAAGGTTATATATACATATATAATTCAAGATAGATATGACAGTAAGTTAGGGATGACTCTGTTAATCAAAAACTTACCTACAGTTAAACCACAAATTTATTTCGTAATAACCATGCTACCTATTTCGTGTGAGCAGACCTATAGAGGCTTATTCAATAAAGGTAATAGAATCAGAAGGTAAATATTGCATGAAACGTAAACCCAAACTAGACCTATAGAGACTTATTTAATAATGGTAATAGAAACATAAGGTAAATAGTGCATGATACGTAAACCCAAATGAATAATGATGACATCGAACCTTCTGGTGAATAGACCTATAAGGGATTATACCATAATGATAACTGAAATAGAAGGTAAATAGCTTGTGATGCGTAAGCCTGAAACTAATTTTTACATCAAAATTAAGCATAAACGAAATCTAGGAATCATCACACATAATTTCTGGGAAAGAACAAAACCTTTAAGTGTATCACTATGCATGACCAAATCATTTCGGGAAAGGAACTGTACATTCAATAATAAGATTCAATTCTAGAACCAAAAATAGCTAGAATAGACAGGAAAGAAAATCGAATCTATAGTACCAAAACCATCCTCAAAGTATATAGAGGAGAGTACTTCAGGATCCCAAATCCACAATAAATCATTACACATTATATAATGAGCACTTTACTTAACAAAAATGACTGTCTAGTTATCAAAGTCCAACCAGGCGCAAGTTGTGTGGTGGTTCTCTATACTAGAATTATTTTATACAATTTAGGACGTACCCCGTATCAACTATCACAGAACTTGGAATTAAAATTCTCAGATTTTAGGAACAGATCAGAGCCTCGACCAGCAGGGTTTGAAATCTTGAAATAACTTAGATACTGTGTTGGAACTCGAATACCTTTTGATGGAGTGAAGAGGGTGTCCCAATGCTTCGACATGCCCGCGACTGCACAAAGTAACGAGAAGCATTAAAACATAACCAAATAGGATAATATGTTTAAGTTACAGAACAAAAAGTAACTAGAGAGGGGCTCGTTGAATACTTAACTGAAGAAGAGGATTTGTGCCTTCTGCCATCGCGCTACACCTCCTGGACCGAAAGGGGAAGAGGAGTTTGTGCCTCCCTGATGGGTACCCTCAAACATCAAGGGGTCCATCATTAATAATAGATACTAGTGCATAATCCAAAGAAGTTTTTGCAGGAATAAAAAAAATAATGAAAGGCGTATAAACGAACATGGTAAATATAAAAACCTTTGAAACATTCAACATAAACAGAAGAGATTAAATGCTTTCGGCCATTGGAAAAACTTCGCCTCAATTCAATGATACTAGCGAACACTATACTCAAACACAGAAGATCATTGACACCCCAAAGGACTATTCAACAGAGGAAACCAGGACCAATAACAAGGGTTTAACCAAATAAACATTACGAGTACACTTTCATAACAGACGTTGTGATACGAGGAATGGATCAGTCCCGACAGGATGAATGGTGCAGTAACGGAGGAAAATTATGATAGGAACCAAACCCTTACCAAGAGAACCCGACTCCTTTTTACCACAGTACCCTGGAAGTAAGACGAGGATACTATCGAGGACCAACCAAGAACATAGGCATGCACAAACCTACATATGAGGAAAAATGATTTCTAAAGCGTAAATAAAAGAATAGCCGAAGGTAAACTTACCACACAACGCTGTTGTCGAGAAGTGCCACCCAGAATCTCCACTTATCTAGCACAAGAATTGGAACCGTGAACTCTTGGCCACAATGTTTAAGCTAAACAAAGGAATGGTCTATAACGTCTCCCCTCCAAAAAAACCTTAACTAGGGTGTGAACGAAAATGGACAATGGTGCTTCCTCTTTCACCCAAACCAAAACCTGAATGAGAGTGAAGGGTATGGGAGTAACCTATGAATGGAGTAAAGGGGAGGAGGTTTCATACTTAGTCCATGTTATCATAGGAGAGGTGTCGACATCTCCTTAGGGAATGCCAGTCGATACTTGTACCAAGTAGACATATTCCCAGGCGCTTTAAATGTGTAGACATGCCTTTAAGGCACAAGAGTTTCCACCTGTATCGGTTGCTAAGTGCATTAATGGCAAGGGAACCAGATGGATTTCTTACTGAACCGTTATATGTCGAATCCAACTACCTTGGATTAAACACCCGAGCCTGTTAGCCCTTGTCATTACCTAACGAGTGATATGTAATATGATCATAACCATAACCTCCACAAGATTAACCCTCTGCGCACTTTAGTTTCAAGGTGCAAGTTTAATCGTCGAGGTTAAACCACTATACCTTTATTTTCCGTATAGGGTTAACTTCTCCTTGTTGATTTTATAATGTTACTTAAATATATTGGATTGAACTTCTTAAGGCCTGACACCTCTAACCTCACAATGTATGATAGCAACTCTAAGTAATTACTTCTACATGTCTTAAGGTGGCTTTGAAAATAAGACAGTGGATAGTATTAGGTTGCCATGAAATGAATGGTCCCTAGTTATGGACTTGTTGTTCATGTACAACACATTACTGAAATAGGAAGCGACGACCTTATGTTAAATAGGATAGAGGAGCGAAAGGCAATAAGATGGACGTACCTTAGGGTTGACAAGTTACTGAAAGGCCTCAAGGACACAAAACCAACTCAACGTCCCCAATTAATTTTTTTTTTTTTATGTAAATTTTGAGGTACATTACATATGGTATTAGAGAAAAAAGGTGACAACACTGGACCTGAATAAGGCCACAATAGCTTCTTAGTATATATATATTTCAATTTATGTAAAACTAACAAAAAACTCTTATGGTTACAAACATAAAGCTATTTTTGTTTTGTGTTAATTATGGCAGCTCAGGATGATGCAGAAATCAGGATGGGAGAAAACCCACAGTAGGGACCCCATGGAGATCCAAGATAGAACATTAATGGAAGTTCACCCATGGAAGTGTTAGAAACAATGAGGAACCTTATTGTTGAATTACAGATTTTCAAAGCGGACAATGAAAAATTGAAAAAAGAACAACAAGAGCAGCAAGAGATAAATGAAGTCCTGTTACGCAGTATAGTGACCAAAAAAATCCCAAAAGACAATAACCACGAGGAAGAAGTCAGCAAAAGGGATTCCAAGAACTCAGGGCCAGAAACAGAAAAAGGAGATAGTTCGTCAGAAGGAACACCTTCAGCTGAAGAAAAAACTAAATCTGACATGAAAAGAAAACAAGTAGACCACCTCGAAGGAGAATTTAAAAAGATTAAACTAGCTACCTTTCATGGAGAATCCAAGATGGGAGAGGAAGTTGAAGATCTACAAGATCTACAACTATTCCAACAACATGAAGGTCAGAATGGCCATCTACAATCTAAAAGGGAAGGCCAACATTTGGTGGCAGGACCTGAAATTGGCCAAGGGCCTAAAGGAAAAATAGTTGGAATGGTATGATTTTAAGAAGTATTTCAAGAAACAATACCTTTCGGAAAGTTACTATGAAAGAAAGACAAAAGAGTTCTATGAGTTACGACTTGGAAATATGACAATGGAGGACCTTATAAATAAATTTTTAGAACTGTTAAGGTTTGTACCATACATCCAAGAGGATAAAGTAAAAAATCAGCGTTTTCTAAGCTTCCTACCACAGTCCTACAAGGACATAATTGAATTTGACAACCCCAAATTCTTGAGCAAAGTATTCACAAAATCCCGAATGTGCTACGATCAGTACAAACAATGGGTAGAGTTTCCCAAAGCATGGAAGGATAAGAAACAAGAGTGAATGAACCAACGAAAGAAGGGGTACCAACCAACTCCTCATCGGAATACAACAAATTTTTTTCCGAGAAAGGACTTTCACTCCAACCATTCGAATATGCAAGGCAGTGGTAAACCAGTAAACCTGGGAATGAAGAAGTTTGGAGACAATCCCCGCGAGCCATTAAAGTGTTGGGAATGCAGAGAGCCTCATCTAAGGAGGAACTGTCCACGTTTGAGTTCAACAAATAGAACTGTTGTTCATAATCTACAGGTTGCCTCGACAGTGGGACATGTGGGCAGAAGCCTACATCGGATAAATGCAGCCATAGATGGTCGACAAGTTGACCACCAGTCCTCGGTGGTAGAAATTGAAGGTAAAATCAATGACACTTGAATTTCTATTTTAATTGACCCTGGAGCTACGTTAAGTTATATTACAACTAATGTAGCCAAGTCAAACAAACTTAAGAAACTGAAGCACGCGAAATCATGGCTTGTATAATTAGCGTCTGGTACTAAAATAAAGGTAGCAGAGTTTGTTCCGGATTTTGAGTTCAACTTAGACGATCAAAGTATAAATACCGACCTGGACATCCTACCACTAGGATCTTATGATATGATTATTGGGATGGACTGGTTGGAATGACACAAAGCAATATTAAATTGTTATACAAATATGCTCAGCTATAAGGATGATTCCAATACTACCAGGACAACCCAAGGTATAGCAAAACCGGTATCAGTCAGACAAATTTCAGCAATGCAACTAAAGAAATGTATGAGAAAGGGATGCCAAGTTTATGCCATCCAAGTGACAAATCTAGAAGAAAAGGAGGATAAGCCAAAGTTGGAAGACTTTGCTATCCTATGCGATTTCAGAGACATGTTTGTGGATGAGATACCAAAATTACCCCCTAGAAGGGAAATAGGCTTTTCCATAGACCTGTTACCCAGTTCTGGCCCTATCTCAAAGGTGCCTTACTAGATGAGTCTACCTGAAATGACAGAATTAAAAATACAATTACAAGAATTGTTAGACAAAGAGTACATCAGACCGAGTGTCTCACCTTGGGGAGCACCAGTCCTCTTTGTGAAAAAGAAGGACGATACTCTAAGATTATGTATTGATTATAGACAACTGAACAAAATGACTATTAAGAATAAATACCCCTTACCAAGGATAAATGATTTGTTCGATCAAGTAGGGGGGGGCCAAGATCTTTTCAAAATTGGATTTACGATCTAGTTATCATCAAGTTCAGATAAAAGNACAATATGGTTATCATTAGGTTTGGATAAAAAATGAGGACATAAACAAAACAACATTTCAGACAAGATACAGACATTACGAGTTTGTAGTCATACCTTTCGGACTCACTAACACCCCAACCATTTTTATGTACCTAATGAACAGTATTTTCAGTGAGTACTTTGACAAGTTCGTGGTAGTATTCATCGATGATATCCTAATCTATTCAAAGAAGGAGGAGGAACATGAGGAACACTTAAGAATAGTTTTGCAAACATTAAGGAAGCACAAACTGTATGCCAATTTCGACAAGTGTAACTTCTACCAGAAAGAGATACAATATCTTGGACATATAATTTCAGCAGAGGGTATTGTCGTAGACCCGGAAAAGACAAAATCCATTAGGGAATGGCCGGTACCTAAAGATGTAGCGAATATATGGTCGTTCATGGGAATCATCGGATATTACCGTCGGTTTATAGAAGGGTTTTCCAAGATAGCCTACCCTATCACATCATTACAAAAGAAAGGAACCATGTTTAACTGGTCAAAGAAATGTCAAGAAAACTTCAATAAACTAAAGGAGTTATTGACAACAACACCCATATTGAAGGTAACAGACCCCAATAAAGACTTCACTGTATGTGTTGATGCAAGTAAGGAAGGACTAGGTGGTGTCCTAACCCAGGAAGGACACGTTATTTGCTATGAGTCCCATAAATTGAAGGAACATGAGAGAAATTACGTCACTCATGACTTAGAATTAGTAGCAGTAATACACGCCTTAAAGATGTGGCAAAACTGCATAATGGGCAGAAGATTCTTATTATTAATGGACAATAGCGGGGTAAAATATCTATTTAACCAACCATATCTTAATGCAAGGCAAGCAAGGTGGTTAGACTTCTTGAGCGAATTCGACTTCGAGGTCAGACATATCAAAGGAAAGGAAAATAAGGTAGCAGATGCTTTAAGTAGAAGAATCCATGGGTTATTTGAGATGAATGTTAGCAGAGCAGAAAGTGATCTGGAAGGAAGAATAAGGATGGCAGATGATGATGACGAAAACTATACTAAAATAAAGATAGATATACCGAACAATACTACGAACTCAGAGAAACCCGATCTAAGTATCGACAAGAAGGGACTGTTACAGTTTAAAAAAAAACTTTACATACCAGATTCAACAGGGTTAAAATTGACAATCTTAGACGAAGTACATAAAAAGCCATATTCTGGCCACCCAGGTTACCAGAAAATGATAGCAACACTGAGGAAACTATTTTATTGGCCAAACATGAAAGGCGAAACAACAGAATACTTAGCAAGGTGCTAAGATTGTCAGCAGGTTAAGGCCGAGCACCAACATCTAGCCAACCTATTACAGCCATTGCCAGTACCAGAATGGAAATGGGAGACTATATCACTCGACTTTATAACAGGGTTGCCTAAAACTCAGAAACATAATGACTCTATCATGGTTGTAATCGATAAAATCAGTAAGTCTGCACACTTTATTCCTGTAAAGTATACTTTTAAAGCTATAAACATTGCTGAAATATTCATGAAAGAAATCTTTAGACTGCATGGTATTCCAAAAATGGTGATTTCAGATGGAGACGTAAAATTCACATCCACCTTTTGGAAGGAATTGTTTGCAGGGCTCAATACCAACTTGAATTTCAGTACAAGTTATCATCCACAAACGGATGGACAGACCGAAAAGACAAACCAGATTGTGGAGGATATGCTCTGCATGTATGTAAGAACAAAACCGAACAAGTGGGAAGACTATTTGCACTTGGTAGAATTTTCATATAACAATGGGTACCAAACTTCGGCTAAGTTAAGCCCTTTCAAAATACTGTATGACATAAAATGTACGACTCCAATTAGCTGGGATAACCCGACTGATAGACTCATGGTCGGATCCGAAATGCTCCAAGAAATGGAGAACATGGTTAGAAAGGTACAAAAGAACTTGAAATAAGCATAGGACAGACAGAAGAGCTATGCAGATCAAAAAAGAAGGCACCTGGAATTTCAAACAGGAGACCATGTTTATTTAAAAGTCAAACCCCAAAAAATCTCATTGAAGTTAGGGAACTGTGCCAAGTTGGCACCCAGGTTTTGTGGGCCCTTCGAGATACTAGCTCGAATTGGACCTGTAGCATACCGAATTGCACTTCCAGCTAATCTAAGAATTCATAATGTATTTCATGTTTCATTGCTGAAAAAGTATATTCATGACCCTACTCATATGATTGATTGGAACCTGGTGCAGGTGGAACCCGAAGGCGAGTTCCAGGTGGAACCCGTGTGCATTTTGGACTGGAGAGAAATAACACTTCAGAACAGATCCATCGCTCAGGTAAAGGTGCAATGGAAGCACTTTAGTCCTGAGGAGGCCACTTGGGAATTGGAGGGAGATTTGCGGAAATCTCATCCAATCCTGTTCCAGGAAAGGAATGAACACTGAGGACAACGTTTTATTTAAGGGGGAAAGGATGTGACATCCCCCAAAATAAAGAAATTAAAAAAATAATTTAGAATCTAAAATTGCTGGAAATTTATTTCTGTTTTTAGTAAATTTCGAAATTGGAATTTTTTTTCCATTTATGGCAATTCCGAATTTTGAATTTTATAATTGTAATAAATGATTTGACTGTTGGGAAGAAATCTGATTTGTCCCAACTAACTACTTGATTATGACACTTGTACGAAAAAAGGAAAAAAAATAGAATATTTTATATTGATTGCAGGAGGACAAATGGAGCAACCATGTTGAATTTAGCTGACCATGACTCCATCAGTGGGGAACACACTGGAATTAACTCTGGGCTGATTGTTACAAGTGGAAAATCAGTGATTTGTCCAATAGAAGCCCCTAAAAATCATTGCTTTAGAAAGCTGCGGAAATTCCCCAAGAGAGGGAAAAAGTCCTAGGCAAACTATTAAAAGAGCATATGTGAGGAGGGAGGACGCTGCCAAGTATGTTGGGGAAAGAAGACTACGGAATTTTGTTCTTGATGTTATGAGCACTACTGTGTGAGTGTGAGGCAAGGGGGATACTGTTTCAATTCAAAGGACATTGCTGGAGAGGAGATTTCAATTTTCCCTCATGGACTCATGGTCAGGCTAGGGGGTGAATCGGGCAAGTAGATTGGCTGCCCTGTTCTACGGTTGGGAGGACCATGATTGTTCCCTTTTTCTTCCTGTAAATCTGGTTCAAATATGTAACTCTACCTTATTCTAGTCAAATGTTATGTGTTGTAATCTGTTTACTTCTATGTATGAATTTTTTGGTTGAATGTTGTGGGAAAGATCTAGCATTTTACTTCATAATTATTGGCTAGAAATAGACTCTTTTATTTAGATGTGATGCTGGGTAATTACTAAAAATATTGGAATATACAAAATAGAAAAACAAATTTTGTAGTAGTTACAAATCCCATAACAGACTGGATTTCAGATTTACCGTTATCTTCTTAGTTAATTTTGTCAAGTAAAATGAAACAAGATTGTTGCGTAAGTACTAGAAGCCACGTGCACCAATAGCTGTGGTAGATTTGATTTCCTATGGATTATTATAGTAAACAGTGAGCCACCTCGAATGAGCATACCATTCATAATCCAACAAATATACCCTACAACATTGAAGTACTAGTCGATATACTTATAAACCGGTATAGTTATTTTTATGAACCGATATATATAGATATACATTGTAATGGACCTTCTGCGACATAGGAGGAATGACGCTAGAGTAAAATGTCTACACCAGAATCCTGTAGTACTAAGTGGATAGATAACCTTATAAGAGGGAAATTTTTATTTTAAAGAAAAGGGTAAAAACTCCTCGGACCCCATTACAGGAAGGTGATATATACATATATAATTCAAGATAGATATGACACTAAGTTAGGGATGACTCTATTAATCAAAAACTTACCTACAGTTAAACCACAAATTTATATCGTAATAACCATGCTGCCTATTTCATGTGAGCAGACCTATAGAGGCTTATTCAATAAAGGTAATAGAATCAAAAGGTAAAGATTGCACGATACGTAAACCCAAACCAGACCTATAGAGACTTATTTAATAATGGTAATAGAAACAGAAGGTAAATAGTGCACGATAGGTAAACCCAAATGAATAATAATGCCATTGAACCTTCTGGTGAATAGACCTATAAGGGATTATACCATAATGATAACTGAAACAAAAGGTAAATAGCTTGTGATGTGTAAGCCCAAAACTAATTTTTACATCAAAATTAAGCATAAACGAAATCTGGGAATCATCGCACATAATTTCTGGGAAAGAACAAAACCTTTAAGCGTATCACTATGCATGGCCAAATCATTTTTGGAAAGGAACTGTACATTCAATAATAAGATTCAATTCTAGAAACAAAAATAGCTATAATAGCTAGGAAAGAAATTCAAATCTGTAGTACAAAAACCATCCTCGAAGTATATAGAGGAGAGTACTTCAGGATCCCAAATCCACAACAAATCATTACACATTATATAATGAGCACTTTACTTAACAAAAACGACTATCTAGTTATGAAAGTCCAACCAGGCGCAAGCTATGCGGTGGTTCTGTATACCAGAATTATTTTATACAATTCAGAGCGTACCCCGTATCAACTATCACAAAACTTGGAATTAAAATTCTTAGACTTTAGGAACGGATCAGAGCCTAGACTAGCAGGGTTTGAAATCTCTAAATAACTTAGATACTGTGTTGGAACCCAAATACCTTTTGATGGAGTGAAGAGGGCGTCTCGATGCTTCGGCATGCCCGCACCTACACAAAATAACGAGAATCATTAAAACATAACCAAACAGGATAATATCTTTAAGTTACAAAACAAAAAGTAACTAGAAAGGGGGTCGTTGAATAATTAACTAAAGCAAAGGATTTGTGCCTTCTGCCATCGTGCTACACCTCCCGAACTGAAAGGGGAAGAGGAGTTTGTGCCTCCCTGATGGGTACCCTCACACATCAAGGGGCCCATCATTAATAATAGATACCAGTGCATAATCCAAAGAAGTTATTGCAGGAATAAAAAAAAGAATGAAAGGCATATAAACGAACATGGTAAATATAAAAACCTTTGAAACATTCAACATAAACAGAAGAGATTAAACTCTTTCGGTCGTTGGAAAAACTTCGCTTCAAATCAATGATACTAGCGAACACTATACTCAAACATAGAAGATCATTGATGTGCCAAAGCACTATCTAACAGAGGAAACCATGACCAATAACAAGGGTTTAACCAAATAAACATTACGAGTACACTTTCATAACAGACGTTGTGATACGAGGAATGGTTCGGTCCCGATAGGATGAATGTTGCAGTAACAGGGGAAAATTATGATAGAAACCAGACCCTTACCAAGAGAACCTGATTCTCTTTTACCATAGTACCCTGGAAGTAAGATGAGGATACTATCGAGGACCAAACAAGAACATAGGTGTGCAAATACCTACATATGAGGAAAAATTATTTCTAACGCATAAATAAAAGAATAGCCAAAGGTAAACTTATCACACAGAGTTGTTGTCAAGAAGTGCCACCCAGAATCTCCACGCATCTATCACAAGAACTGGAACCATGAACTCCTAGCCATGATGTTTAAGACAAAAAAAGGAATGGTCTGTAACGTCTCCCCTCCTTCACAAAAACCTTAACCAGGGTGCGAATGAAAATGGATTGAGACGGTGCTTCCTCTTTCACCCAAACCAAAACCTGAATGAGAGTGAAGGGTACGGGAGTAACCTCTGAATGGAGTAAAGGGGAGGAGGTTTCATACTTAGTCCATGTGATCATAGGGGAGGTGTCGACATCTCCTTAGGGCATGCTAGTCAAGATCTGTACTAAGTATACATATTCCCAGGTGCTTTAAATGTGCAGACAGGCCTTTAAGGTACAAGAGTTTCCACCTGTATCGGTTGCTAAGAGCATTAATGGCGAGGCAACCGGATGGCTTTCTTACTGCACCGTTATATGTCAAATCCAACTACCTTGCATTAAACAACCGAGGTTGTTATCTCTTGTCATTTCCTAATGAGTGATATGTAATACGATCATATCCATAACCTCCACAAGATTAACCCTCTGCGCACTTTAGTTTCAAGGTGCAAGTTTAATCACCCAGGTTAAACCACTATACCTTTGTTTTCCGAATAGGGTTAACTTCTACTTGTTGATTTTATAATGTTACTTACATATATCGGATTAAACTTCTTAAGGCCTGACACCTCTAACCTCGCAATGTATGATAGCGACTCTAAGTAGTTACTTCTACATGTCTTAAGGTGGCTTTGAAAATAAGACAGTGGATATTATTAGGTTTCCATGAAATGAATGGTCCCTAGTTATGGACCTGTTGTTCGTGTACAACACATTATCGAAATAGGAAGTGACAACCTTATGTTAAATAGGATAGAGGAGTGAAAGGAAATTAAGACAAACGTACCTTAGGGTTGACAAGTTACTGAAAGGCCTCAAGGACACAAAACCAACTCAATGTCCCCAATTAAAAATTATTTTTTTATGTAAATTTTGAGGTACATTACAGGGGGCCTGTTGGCCCTTGACCAAGTTTTGGGATATTTTGACCTATTTTTAGACTTTAAGAACTTGTCGAAGGAGAAGCGCAAGAGAAAGAAGATTGGGATGTTAGCCCATGGGTTTACCCAAGCTTAGGCCTATTTTGTAAAGTATAAATAGATGTCTAGGAAATGTAAGGTAGAGGCGTATATGTGTAAGCATCTATGTGATACGAGCTAAGTGCTAAGTGAAAGTTTGGTTTGAAGATTCTTTGTTCATAATGTGAGAGACTTGCAGAGCTAGGTGTAAGGTATTGTAACAGGGTGTGAAGTTCTTTGTGTTGTAGCGCAAGGAAGGAGGATCTAGTGAGGTGCGCAGATCTCCTGTCCTTGGCAAAGTAGGGTTTTGAGGCTCTGTGCTTGTAACCGATTGACTGAAGACAATAAAGAAGAAGAGTTGGTGGAAATAGCCCTAGGGAGGGGGTGAACAACATAAACACTGTGTTGCTTCGCTTTGTGCTTGTCTTGATGTGTTTATACTTATCTTGCTAAGTGATTTGATAGACATAAATATGCTTATGCTTAGTGCTAATAATGTGTGAGAATGTTATATCTGATCTTTATGAATATGCTTAGTGCTTGATCTGTTATATCATATTTGTTTCCTTATGTAAAGTACTCAAATACATCAGATCTTAGTGAATGATGTGATGCTCTGTTTTATCTGTGTAGTAGTTATTACTTAAATATTGATGAACTATTGATGCTAAGTGATCTGTTAAGTATTATAATCACAGATCTGTGTCCCAGCTAAGGTTGCATACACTTGAGTTCTGCAACCACCCCTGCGTCTACCTTGGGTGAGACTTCATCTGATTCGCAGGTGTTGTCGAATGGGTCGATAGTTAGGTTTTTGTTGGTGCGTTGTTGTAGCGTTGAACCCTAGGTTTGTCCTTGTGCCAACAAGTGATTTTCATGCCTCAATTCTAGTTGCTATCTTCCAGAGGTATCTGTCTATGTGACGCCACAAACAATGTTGTCGAGTACAACACAATGATATAGTTTCTTCATGATGCTTTGTCTCATGGCATTTCTCACCTCCGAGCCTACCTAGATTCTCAGTTGGTTGTGTCTCAGTTAACTGGGGTTTACCGCGTTTATGATCCTACTTTACACTGACGCTTCCTTAGGGTATGTCCCTTAGAACTTTTCTTTGATTACATTACGCATATCCATGTTCCTAGGATATTAAATTAAATAACATATACTTTAGCTAATCATGTATTAGATTGGCATGTTGCAGACACATAAAAAAAATAACACACATACACATGTACATACATTTGAAAATAAACGTGGTCTGGAAGACATAAAATATGTAAATATATATATATATATATATCAAAAAGTATCAGAGTACATAGGTGGGTGCGAACACCTCTAAAATAATAATCTGGTATATGTCACGGGGCTTATTCCCTAAAATTATATACATAAAGGGTTCCCTCGACACATAATAAGTCCATCCTATCTAAGCTCGGAGCCTATTAGCCCTGCCGCAGTGAACGACAATGTTTGTGAAATGCTGAAAGAGTTGAACCCAAGTCTGTGGCACCCCAGCTACATGAGGTTGCATGGATGGTGGGAGATCCTTGATCTCGACCATGGGAAGTGCACAAGTGATCGTGATGAGGTTATGCTCCACTCATCTCAAAACTCTCTCAGCCTCTCCGGCACAAGGTCCCCCTATGGCTGCTGGTCCGCCGACTGTTGTTGCTACTACCTCTGGTCGAGGATGTCTCCTAGTCCTCGAGAAGTCTATCAGGCGCACTAGTCCCACATCTATACATAACAGATACAAAGTTGTCAATAATCTGATGCATATAAAATAATGATATATAAAAAAGAAACTAAAAATTAAATAACTTTAAATTCATGTACCTATATCTCCTCTCCCCTCTCCAGAGGTACGAGCATGTTTGGATCTCTAGAAAAGTTGATTCCAGAGTAGGGGTATTCCTCTATCATTGGAATTTTTCGTGCCCACCAATCGAAGAACTTTTCATCAAAGGCCTCTATGGTCCTTCCTCCCCTCTGCCATGGAAACAATGTTTCCCATATACATACCATTGGGAAGGAGGCCACATGCCGCCATACCGTCTTTGTCGAACTTAGACTGGGTACCCTCTCAAAGAAGAATGAGCACAAAATGGTATTGAAACCGAAGTTCTTGTTTCTATGCTCTCAACACTCTGTGAGTTGTCTATTCATGCATTCAAGCACGGTCGTGCTCTAGTAAAATATTTGTGCATATAGGCATTGCGTTACACAATATATTTGCGCCCGAGAAGCCTGGTGTAGGGACGCAGATCTAGTGAGCCGCCCAATAATAAAAACGACCACCTTCAATGACATGATGGTGATCTTGTGTATGGGCACCTGAGAACCTACATTCTCAGTGCTGACCTCGCAATGCATCTCGATGTAGTCAAGGATGTTTAAGGGCCCAGGGGGAAATGTACGCAGGTTGACTGGTTCCCCTCTCCTCGAGAGGCCAATCAAGAAATATATGTCCTCAGTCGTTGGACTCAACGACTGTGTTAGAACTTTGTAATTTGCCCAAGGATGTGGAGGTAGTCACAGAGGCAACATCAAAACTACTTCAAGTCAAGGATCTATCCCTTGATGACTCAGACAGGGATATCTCTGTCAAATTTAGATTTGTTTGACATAGGATATTAGGCTAGCTATGCAGAACAAGATTTGTTTTAAAGTTTTTGTTTGGGACAACAAAGGGTCATTGGGAAAAATGGAATCAAAGACAAAATACGATTAAATGAGTAAATAACAGAGACATATGTAGCCAGGAAATACAGTCATATCAGTGGATTCTTATAATTTGTGTGGTGGAGAGAGGAAAAGACCAGGGGTCATTCCAAATGCAGAGCATAGCTTATCTGAATTATGCATTCAATATTAAAAAGAAAACATAAACATTGTCTTTAAGCCAGATCAGGGCATCCATGAAAAATCCTGAGCATACTCTTCTTATAAGCAATGAGAACAGAAAAAACAATATGAAAACAAAGGAATAACAGTTTACACTAGAGAAAACTTCACCACAGAAAATGAAACAAGAATCTGGAAATATAGTTCCTATGTATTCATACATAAAAGTCATTTACAAGTTTGAAAACATTTTTCAGTGGATAGGAATATCTCCATGGCATCTCCCTTCCAGTCTAACCCCTTTAAACCTTGAAAGCATAGGCTTTATAGCCTTTACATCAAAAACTAAGATCCTATTAAACATGAACTAAAATACTAAAAATAGTACAAGATCAAACATTTTCCACAAAAACAGAATTAGATCCTATCTTAAGGGGCCAAACCCTTATCAACAATTTCACTTTTGAATTCCTTCTTTGACAGCTGGGCAATCTTGACCAAAAATAGAAAAAATCCCTAAAAATATTGAACTGTCCGCCATGAAAAACAGGTCGAATTTCTGCAAAACAGGGGTTTGCTCAGACATATGTTTCTCTTCAAATATGACACCTGGGAAAGAGAGGAAGGAGGTTATTGTATATGGGTCTGTTCTGGACAAAAAAATCCTTCAGTTTCGCCAAATTCGTCTACAGATCGCCGAAACCGCTGCCGCAAAATCAGGACTACAACAAATAAATGAAAAAACTGGAACAATGGGGCTTGAAGATGGCTTTGATTGTCCCTTCTCATGGCACCTGTGCAAAAAATGCGAGAGGTTTTTGTTCTTCGGCCCATTATAAAAAAAAAATTCTTTTGATTTTTAAAATTCATCTCCATTTTCCCAGAAATTCCTTCGAAAAACGACTGGTTGAA